>JAFFST010049584.1:47086-59151 GCA_022414735.1 Noturus placidus
AGCACCCAGGCCGGGATTCGAACCGCCAACCCCACGGTTAGTGGATTAGTGCACAACCCGCTCTACCGACTGAGCCACAGCCGCCCTGGATAAGCATGTATGTACTTATCCTTTTTAATAACAAATGCAGTCTTCACAAGTGAAACTGAAGGCTAAAACCAAACGTAGATGTTCAATGCTATTTATTGTTTAAACAATCAATTTAACAGGACACACCTGGGTAACAAGAAACACCTGTCAGTCGCGTGTTCCAATATTTTTGCTCGCCTACAAATTGTAAAAGTAAAGGAGAGAGTAAAGGAGAGAGGCAGACAGGAGAGGAACTGATTAGAAAGCCTGGGAAAGTGCTTTCAGGAGCGCCCGAACCAACACCTACCAATGATGTAAATGCAAAGTGTACATACGTGCTTTGCAGATGAAGTGACTGGTTTGCAACAACACCAAAAAACAGACTCTACTATTCAAGATGATGTATGCTTATGCTAAGAGTGAACAAAAGACGACAGGAAGGCACATCAGAAGGTAGAATAGGTAGTACGGATGGTCCCTCTCTCTTGTTAAATCTCAATCCCACACATACACACCATTCTTCACCATGCAATCATGTTGGTGTTGGATAAGATTGGCTTGTTTTTAATCTGCTCTGTCTAAAACGAGCAATTCCCTACGGCAGCTGCAGCCTCGACATGACTCAGAGATGTGAATATTACCTCAGCGTCAGAACACATTATAGTAAGCTAATAAAACCGTATAATCAGCCATCTCAGTCATATCACTGAGGGCTCACAGCACTCATAGTATATATTTTATATAAAAAATACACAGCATACAGTTTGAAGAGCGAGAAATATCCATGAATGAAACTAGTTGTGAACTCATAGATCTTGAATGGATCATTAGAATCTGACATGCAGTAGGAAAGGTGACATATTATTGAATATTGTAGAGTTGTATAATAATAAAGCAATCAGGGATCTCCTACACGTCTTCTCAAGTTATCACTTGATTTCTAACTGTGAACCTCCTTACTGTTATTTTTCTGGACACTTATTTATAAGTCTTTTCGGATTTGTAAGGCACACTACCAGGTAAATCACAGGTTTATATTCCAATACATTATACTTTCTATAGTCAGACCTATTTCACCAGGTATAGGTGGGTGGAAATGTACTGACTTTAACATATTAAAATGAACAGTTGCAAGAAAGGAAACTACTTGAGTAAATGTAGTTTGTTAGTGTACTTAAATATTATTTGGGGGTATTTACACTTTGTTTGATAATTATTTAAATTTAATATAGGTACTTAAGTACAACAAAAATCCCTCTTACTCATTGCATTTTTATTTCCTTTGAAGTATTCATTACAAATCTCAAAGGTCACTTCTCTCATCCAGCCAATGACTGCACACTATGCATTAAATGCATTATAATGGGCTCTCATACATTTTATTAACATCTTCAATGTATATAAGAACAGTCAAGAATCATGACAAATTATCATCTGTGACCTTCTCATGCTACACAATGTGGTGTGTGTGTGTGAATGATGATGTGTGAGGATGAGCGACCCTGGCCCTACCTCAGAAAAATGTTTCAGTATGCTGGAGTAAGCAAAGTCTCATATAAAGTAAGGCATCTCCTTTACCTCCCTAAAAGGCATGAACGCCACCTAATTTGAAAAAGCATGTTTAGGTACGTTTTGTTATTTTGTTAACGTTAACTGACGATATTTAACCAAGTTAGCCTGCTTTCTTTGCTAATGCCAGATTAAACTAGCATTGATTCAAGTATCTAAAATAAATTGCCTACGCAGCTAATGGTAAATTATTTCTAGTGGTAGTTATTGGTTATACTATATGTACATAGTTGTTAGTCAAGCAAATGACCAGCAAATGTATGAGGTTGAACAATGTTTTCAGGCAAAATAATCTAGTGTTAGATTGTTCATTGTCATGTAAACATGACATTAGCAGTTGCACATGAGTATATTTTTGGCTGAATACTTCAGTTTTTAATTGAGTATGCTTTTGGCCCATTATCTATACTTTCATTTAATTTCTTAGTACCTTTTCCAGTATACTTGTATATGAAGTTATTATGGCCAAACAAGCATTTGATCAGTTTATAAGTGACAATAGGGACTAACTTGTTTATCAATCTACATTTTAAATATGTAGAAATAAAAAAAAATGCCCAATGTGTTCAATGAAAAGAATCGCAATGAGTTTTATGTAAAAAAAAAATGTGTGATCCTAGGCAACGTTTTATAGGTAAGGAATAAAACATGACCAGGTGTGCTTATTTGTGTCAATCCTGAGATTGATGATTTTTCAAAGGACTCTGAGGTGTGATAGGAATATATACAACTATAGGGTGGAAATACATCACATCACAAGCCTCCACTCGCCTACCCTGTAAATTACTTTCCAATAACCGCAATAATCTGTCATGCTTTACTCCTTAATTGTTATGAATATGTGCTTACTGATGTGCTGTAGTTGCCGTACATTGAGTATCAGAGTGAGTGTAAAATCTGAAATCTTGCCTTTCCTGCCGTGTCTGCTCAGCTGTGGTCTCCATGGCACACTCCAGCGAGCTCTGAAGAGACTGCAGCTGGCTCGTTGTCTCCTTCAGCAGAAAGCGGGTCACAAACTGCTCCAGGTGTGCGGCCTCCTGGTAATCCTGCATGTCAGAGGAAAAGAGTTCATAGTTTATAACTCCTCTCTCCTTCTCCACCAAGGTTCTTTTGGTCAACTGGATGGCAAGAGGGCAGGGAGTTGCAAAATTTATCAGATGACTTATTAGTTATGTCACATTCATTTTATCAGTGGTTGGGCATGTGTAGTTTCCTGAATTTCAGGGTTTTGCATAACAAGTTCGGATTCACTTTAGTTGATGAAAGACAATTGTTTTGTCCATCATATAGACTTTTCTGAGGGGAAAAAAATCAGTTTTAAGATTTTTACAATTGTAACAGCATCACCGCTTTTAACTAATACACCAAAGTTGAAGAGCTGTGGAAAAAAGTCCTACCTGAATTCTACACTGTTTTAATAACCAGACTCAACTACACTCGCTTTCTAACACAGGGATGAAGCAACTGATTGGGTACTCTCTTTCTCTCTTTCTACTTGAATTCTAAAGAAAGCTTTTTAGAGCATTGATCAAACATGACTCCCACCAGCCTGCAGTATAAAATAAAAACCAAAACAATAAATAAATAAATAACAGCATTGTAAGTTGAATACATCAAGATGAAATTAGCACAAACACCTGGTGCCAAGGCACTGATCCCCATGTGGATATTTCAATCAGGTATCTGATTGTGGAGGCTGTGTGCTCACCAAGGTCACACATCAAGTCTTTCAATTAAATCGATATGGCAGATCAAAACTGTGTCAAGAACTGAACACTTGAACAACAAGGAGTCGTCTCTTAATCAATTTTCATTGGGATTTGTCTCAAGCTCAATATATTAAAAGTAGAACTCTAAAGCTCTGAGTTATTTGCAGGCTGGGTTGTCTTGAATAACACTCTTGTCCTACTCTTGTCATCTTGTTTTGTTTTTTTTTTTAAATATCTTGTCCCCAATTCATTATGCTAACACCAAAACCCCAAAAAATAAATAAATAAATAAATAAATAAAACAGTAAACCCTTAAAGCAAAGCCGGACCCAACATAAGGCAATAGAAACTCAAGACAAAGCATCATAGACATTTTAAGTATATTTAAGAATCATCTAAAAGCAGTAGGTTTTGTTAAATTTAGGTCACAACAGAAAAGTCACTACTAAAACACACTATATGAATGTAAATTTAATATATTCAACTTTTGACATTTTGTCATTTTAACACAAAATTCATTTCATTTTATTGGAAATGTTAAATTGATTTTCAAAGAATTATATAAATTAAAGCCTAATAGGGATAAAAAAAAATTAAAAAACATATTAGAAAATGATCTGGCAGCTAAACTGTCACCCAGAAATACAACAATTAACAATTAATTCTTCAAAGCTGAGAATTTGAAACATTCTTTGCTATGTTTGTATGTTTTTATTGGTGGTTTTCTGTCATGTGTCGTTGTCGGAGGTTATGTAAAATTAAGAAAATACATTTTAAAAATTTACCACTTTCACACATTACCAACTAAATTTTCACCAAATGGGTAGAATGAACCTTATACATAAAGCAGATGCTACCATCTACAAGACTAAGGTTAAAGATGCTAAGCTCGAAACCGAATGACAACACAGAATTTTTCAAGACGCTATCAATAAATCACTCGCCAAATGTTTTCTAATATTAATATTAACGCATGACACCTGCCCAGTGATAAAGCATATAATAAAATCTCCACTCATTTCTTTGTACTTGTTTTTTCTTTTCACAACTTTGCATCTAACATGAATACCACAGACAATTGTGACAGACATTTGCCCTCCTGCATGATTTGAGAGGTGAGATCAAAGCAGAATGAATAGGGTTTGTAAAGACAGAGACAGAGAGATGACCTTTAAGAGGCCAGCTGTGAGTCCCAGCAGCCCAGACCTCTATCACCTGCAGCTATTTTCGTCAAGAGAAAGCATCATCTCCCCCATGGTTCTGTGTTAGGCCAGTGTTTTCTACAAAGCAGCTCACTGGAACACACGCATAAGATGACTACTCCCACTTTTTAATTGGATAGTACCTTGTATCCTCATCAGTTATGTCTGCTCAGAGGTTCTCAGGAGATAGTTGCAGCACATACAAATCATTATAAGTGGTTTGTTGCAGCTATTATAGAATTAATGTAAGGTCCATAATTAATCACACCCTTTATAAAAAAAAATAAAAAAAATGAGCCAAATCGATAGTGCAAAATAAATATTACACACACAATTAATCCTTTGATAAAGATAAAGATAATTTGGTATTTCCTCTCAAAAACATGGCACATTGTTAGTACACTCTTTAGTCATGAACATGGTGCTTGGCATCCAGTAGTCCAGGTGCTACTTAGAAGACTGGCACAGCATGAACTCTAGCAATAAGCAGGATATTTGAACCCAAATACTTGTTGCCTCTGCCAAGAGATTACGACTTGGCTACAGATGGAAGATATTACCTCCAAAGATGTCTTTAAATCAATACAGAAATGTAAAAAATAAATAATAAATAAGCATTGTTTTTTCAGTAGCTGTGTCAGTCACTGGATTTGAACGCTACTGAAAATCTGTGGTAAGAATAATAAGAAGTCTGAAATGTTCTGCATGAAGAAGTGGTCCGGGAATCTTATTAGACATGACAGGTCGAGCATCAGATATTCTTTCGAGGAGATGGCTAAACCAGATTTTAATTTTACCAGTACCAATATTTTAACCAATCCATTTCCAAAGACTGTTTGAAAATGAGTTCAAATTTATATGCTGTCCCCATATGCTTAATCTCGAAATATCATTCACTGCATGTGTTATACATGCATGTTACAGTACTTGAGGCCATGGTTCACTATAATATTCTTTTTTTTTTTTAGTATAATTCTACTTTTTACTTGAGTTTGTTTATATTTTTTTTAATATATAAAATATACAACTTTGCTACATTTGTATTTGATCAGAATTACAGAATAAACAAATTATGCATGTAACCCCAGAAGCCAATTAAAAAACAGTTTTGTACATATTAAATCATTCAATTTCAAGACCCAGTCAAAAAGAAAGCAGTTTCCAGCTAAAAGTCTACACTTCATACACCAAATGCTTAGCAGTGTCTGAGACAGTGAACACTGACTTTCATTTTAAACGATTCAAAGGAAACAAATAATAATATGCAGATTATGCAAACCAAACCCCATGGAGGTATCAGCATTTCACAGTTCAACATTCAAATCTTTTCATGTTTCACACTGTGAAAGCTCTGAATTACACTTAAGATGTCAGTCAGATATTCAGTAGCAACTGACTGTTGGATTAAATATGTTTAAAAGCTTAAAAGTTTAAAATCTTTCAGATAACATTCAGGATACACTGAAAAAAGGGGATATGTTGGTCAGCCAGATTTAAGAGAAAATATTATATATAGTTTACACAAAAATAATATTGCGGAAAAAAAATTTCATTGCTTATACTAAATTTTATTTAAACATGTACATAATTTACGAATTTCAATTATATAGACTGACTGTGATCAATTCATGTAGTATTAACATGATCAAATAACGTTATAGTCTTGCGAGGATGTTAGTGCTGAAAGGAAGAAATAACTTGGGTGCAGTGGAAAATGTTTCCACCTCAATGCCAGGGTCCAGGGTTCAATCATGAGCTTGGGTGAGAGTGCAGACTTTGATTTTATTCCAGGGCTTTGAAAATACATTGGGTATAGACAACTGTGTAGAACTTCACGTAGAACCAATGTATGAATTTGAATTAACTGAACTTTTTTTGTGTGTAATGTGTAAGAACTCAATTAACTTTTTTTTTTATGTGTAAGAGGCATCTTTGCTAGAGTCATGTGAAAAAATAAGTACACCCCATTATGGAAAGTGTTGGCTTTGTTGACATATTTGTCAAGGAAACATCTGATTCTCTTTGAAACGTTGCCTATTAATAAAGTTCATATTCTTATCAAATGACACATAAAATTGACATTTTGTAGTAATTTTCACAATTTACATTAATAAAAGACAGATAAGTCACATGTGAAAAATAAGTACACCCCTACATTTATCACACCTTCAAATCCATAAAATTAGCATCAGGTTTTGAAGATTAGGCACAAGTGATTAGAACCTAATTAGGGAGTGTAGGTGGATATCTGTCTTATTTAAAAACACACTCATATCTAGTGTCTGGTGTTCCCTTTGCTATTGAGGTGTGTGGTGTCATCATGCCAAGATCTGAAGAGTTCTGTAAGGTCTTCAGAAAAAAGGTTGTGGATATCTGTGAGTCTGGTAAGGGATTTAAAAAGATCTCCAAATTGTTTGAAATACATCATTCCACTGTAAGGAAAATAATCTACAAGCGGCACAGATTTCAAACAACTGGCAATTTGTCCAGGAATGACCGTCCCAGCAATTTAAGCCCAAGAGCAGGCCGTCTGATGTAAAAAGAAGTCTCCAAGAACCCCAAAATTATATCACGTGCTAGTATGTTTTGCAAGTGCATGTATCTACAATAACAATGAGATTGCACAAATTTGACCTGCATAGGAGGCATGCCAGAAAAAAGACTTTGCAAGACTATAGTTTGCCAATGAGCATATAGGCAAAGCCCAGGCCTTTTGGAGTAATGTGCTCTGGACAGACAAATCAAAGTTATAGTTGTTTGTCCACAGTAACAGCAGACATGTTTGGTGCAGACCAAAGACAGCTTTTCAGGAGAAACAACTCATATCAACTGTGAAGCACAGTGGTGGAAATGTTATGGGGTTGCCTCCGGGACTGGACAGCTTGCATTCATTGATTTAACTATCAAATAAAAAAGTGCTTGAAGATAATATGAGGCCATCTGTCTGAAAATTGAAGTTGAATTGAAAGTGGACCTTTCTGCAGTATTATGATCCTAAGCACACTAGCAAATCCACCAAGAAATGACTCGAAAATTAGAAATGGAGGGTTATGAATTTGAATCGCATTAAAATGTTGTGGGGAATTTGAAACAGGCAGTACATGCAAAAAAAAAACTAAAAAAAACTTAAACATCTTGCAACTGAAAGAATAACGCATGGAAGAGTGGTCAAAAATTCCAGCAAACCTGGTGGGCAATTTTGCAAAATGCTTACAAGTTATTTCTGCTAAAGGGGTCAATGTTAGCTTCTAAGACCAAGGGTGTACTTTCTTTTCCACAGACAAATACCACATATATTGCTATTTCTGTTGAATAAATTGTAAAGTGTATCAACTTCATTAATACACACTGTTTCAAACATGATCAAATGTTTGCGTGTCCAAATATGTCAAAAAAGGCAACAATTTCCATGGGGTGTATTTATTTTTTCACATGACTGTAGCTATGCTAGAAGCATATATGAATGGACATCAGCTAGATAGCTAACAAACCTATCAAGCTACTGAATCCCAAATAGCATTTGGCAAAGTTAGTTAGAGACAAGGGCGTAACCATGGTATGGACATTGGGGGGGGTCCAACGAACTCGGCGGGAGGATATTCAAGTGAACGTAACGTTTGTCAAAAACTGGAATTGCGTGGTTTTGTGCATGGCTAGCCAGCTAGCATTACCTTTCCTTATATATTGTTGATAATTGAGGTTGTGTTTACTTCAGCATAGCTCACTTGGTTAGTTAAAACAATTGTTCGAAAATGCATTCCTGAAATGTAGGATATTTCACGCTTAATTGTGTCAAATGTAGGTAATTTGTAAAGTAACTATTGCTTATTACTACAGGAGCAGTACTTCTCCTCAAGTCAGTGTGTTGTGTCTTGTCTTTCCACCAAAAGTTATATTTTTATATATTAACCTTTGCTTCACACTTTACAATTCAGCCATTCAAACGATCTCCATCACAGCTTGCACTGTGATTGTTAGCATCAGCTAACAATTTTCTAACTGATTACCTAAATGACTGAATCATCTGCTGCAATATTAATTTTGTCTCTCTTTGTCCAGAGGGCCTCCCCTACCAAGCCATGACTCAATCAACACATCTTTGTAATGATCTCCTCTAATAACTTGTGATTTTCTGACAGGAAAATATCCTTGTTCCTCAGAGTTTTGTCTATTGAACAATGATCGTATCAGTGTTTCCCAAGTAACATCCACACATCCACATCTGTAATTTCTGTTTCTCTGTATATAATTTAATTCTAGATATTGCTGTAGTTTGAAGTCATTCTTTGCAATACACTCACCTAGCTCACAGAAGATGAGGGGTGTGTGTATGTGGGGGGGGGTTCCCATTCATTTGTTCTCTAAACTAGATTTTCACAACATGATCCTAAAGTGTGACGCCAGTTACAGTGTGAACAAAGCATTTTAATATCTCGTGTTTGTCATGAACATTTGTTGTTTCATTTTATTTTCACTCGCCGCTTTTCCAACTAAACTAAACACTCGTGATTAATGTTCACACCCAGATCTTATGTGTTACATTGAGATTCTGAGCCTTGTAATCATGTGTCCTTGCCATTTTCTGGTCTAATTCTACAAGTCTAATTCTTATCCATAAAGATATCTTTTTGTTTTGACCCATGATTGCCTGTGCCTTGACCCCTATTATGTATTATAACTGCTAGTACTGGAACACTGAAAAGCCTGTGCATTTATATTCAGTTGCCTTTGGAATGCGATTAATAGATCATCTACAGTATATACTGTCTTTTATCATTCATAAATAATTAACCCCTTAAACACTGGATACCCATCAGCAGGTCCGGATTTACATTCCTCCCTCACATGACTACGTCCCTTTCCTATGAGTTTAACTGTAGTTACTGAATAATATGTTTTAGTTTGAATAACTGTCTGGTAATTTGAGACTTGGTGTAACACTAAGGTAATACAAGTGGTTCTAATTTTTACAGCAAAATTCTTTCATCCCCCAATCACTTCCTATATCAAAAAGTTACTCCCTATTGCTTGCTCAAATGCACAGTATTTTGTCTAATTGAATGTGGAGTTATACAATTACTGCAATATTGGAATAATATAATTTACCGTATATTCCGCACTATAAGGCGCACCTAAATGCCTTATATTTTCTCAAAAATCGTCCGTGCGCCTAATAATCCGGTAGGCCTTATGTGTGGACTGAGTTCCAAAATCTGTAAAAATGTTGTGCGACTTTGGTTGGCGTAACAACCGTATGCGCCTTATAACACGGTGCGCCTTATGTATTGGTCAAGTACAGAAATAGACCCGTAATTGAGACTGCGCCTTATAGTGCGGAAAATACGGTAATTATATACAGTATATTCTCATACAATAGTGCTGTTGCATTCTGATTGGTCAGAATGTGTTGGTTCAGCTTGTATAACAGCAGCTACTGTTATCATTCCTATAGTAACAACTTAGACGTGGACTTGCATTGTTGACGCTCAACATAAACATGTTTAAAAATGTGTGTAATAGTTGATATGGTGAAAAGATGTTTATTGGCCATTTTTAGAAGCAGCCTTCAGTGTCAGGTAAATCTGTAAAGGTAAGGCAGATGAGTGAAAAACAGTGTACATCTGCTATATCCGGAATGAACCTGAATTAAGGATGTTCCACAGCATTAAATATAACTATAAATGGATAAAAAAATAAAAAATAAAAAAAAAAGTATGGCATGTTGTTGTGGGACCTTTGCAAGCGATACTAGCTGGACACAAGGTTTGAAGGATTTAGTATAAGAACACTAAAAGACACTTCTTGTTTATATAAACTCCACTTACTATGTCAGGCCTCATCACACCAACCTGTTGTTGGTTGTTTTCCTATAACGGCATGTTTTATTCTTTACTTAATATGCTGTCACATTCGTATATGTCTTCTGATGGTCTTCTTCATGCACTAACCGTTAATTATGTCTCACTTATACTGTTGCAGCTCCAGTTATTCTGTGTACACTAAAGAGATTCAATTTAAAAACATACATTTAGGGGGTCTTGGAAACCCTCTTACAGGTTTGATATTGGACACTGATACAAGTGTTTCTCCATGACAACGTGTTCCAAGTAGAACCAGTTTAGGAAGCTAAGAACCCTTAACTATTTCAAGAATGCTTGAAGAAAGCATGTAGCTGGTGTTTAGGGCTCAGATCCCCATGCAGTTTTCTATATCTGTTGTATCACAATGTGCATGTTCTTTCCATTATCATATTATGTGTTACATAATTAAAATTGCCCATAGAGGCATGGCGCTTACAAATAAAATTACCTGTTCACTTTATGCTATTTAAGACAGACCATCTATGCAAGTGAGAGCACACATTATTCAGTATTCAATGGACAAATAAACTATTTATATAGCAGACCTGAGTCACTACAATGAAATGACAAAAGACCTTTTAGTCTCTCGACTCTGACTCACTGCCCGAGACTCAGATGTTTATAAAATGTCAGGTCTACAGGGCCTGTGGTAATGTTCTGTAAATCTGTTATCTTAACAAAGCCACAATTGAACACAGCTAAGTGTCATTAAGGTGATTAAAGTGTACACTTAATATCTGAGTTCAGCTGTAACCACTAGACTCGCCTTTCATCATGCAGCCTTGGAAAATCAGAGTTTCAGTAATGAGGATGCATAGAAGAGCATCATTATGCATGGAAATAAACACAAAATAGGTATCAGAGGAGAAGATCATGTTCTGAGGGACTCCACTTGACGCGGCGGTCATGGGATTACAGATATGTTTTTCATCTGCCTATTTTCCCGGACTTCCTACACTCATCTAATCATTCTGCTCCTCCACGATTACGGATTCGTCAGAGAAGAGTGAACTGTTCAAATCTCCGCCAACTGGAATTCGTTTTTTTTTTAAGTAATTTTCGTGATTTTTTAACTTCTATTGTTCCTTTGTATGATCGTATGTTATTATTGGGTGATTTTAATGTGCATGTCTGCTGCCCTGGTCGACCCTTAGTTACTGAGTTTTGTGATATCTGGGATTCCTTCGGTTTTATTCAACACATAAATCAGGCAACACATATGCTTGGTCATACATTGGATCTTATATTGTCTTATGGAACTGTTGTTGATAATGTTAATATTGAGGATGCTTCCTTCTCTGACCACAAGCCCATTGTTTTTAATGTCCCTGCCGTGAGCTCTGCCGTTGTGACTAGGCCTTCAGGATTTTATTCCCAGTGTATTAATTCACTCACTGCCCCTCAGTTTAGTGAAAAGCTAATACTGTTGAGACGTCTATCTTGAGTGCTGCAGAGTCTTCCTCTGGGCCTGATGATTTGGTTGCCTTATTTTACACATCTTGCTCTAATATTTTAGATTCCATTGCCCCTTTTAAATTGAAACAACCAAAATGTAAATCTTATAACTGGCTTGACGATAATACTTGTTCTCTCAGACAGGCTTGTCGTAGAGCTGAGAGGAGATGGAAGCATGATCAGTTAACTGTGTCCTTTCA
>JAFFST010049584.1:61368-71903 GCA_022414735.1 Noturus placidus
AGGCGGGGTACACCCTGGACAGAGTGCCAGTCCATCACAGGGCGCAATCACATACACACTCTCACACACATTCATACACTACGGACACTTTAGACACGCCAATCAGCCTAACATGCATGTCTTTGGATAATAATAATAATAATAATAATAATAATAATAATAATAATAATAATAATAATAATAATGTTATTATAGCACCTTTCATATGTAAAGGTGTCTCACAGGAAACATATAGATAATTAGAGTAAAAATAAAAATGTAAAAAGAAATAAAAATAAATTGATTGTGTAAAATGTCTTTATTTACTTTTTTTATTATGTACCATAGTTGCCTGTCTGATCTAGATTGGTCAATCATTCAATTTGTTTGCATAAAAAGAAAGAAAAAACCCAGAAGGCTGCTTTGCTCAAGTATACTGTATGTACACACTAAGTATTATCATTAAATATCTACTATATATCTATATCTACTATACATTAACATGTCTGCAATATGAGTTCCAGATTTTTATTCCCTCTTTCATGAGTTTTTTCCTTCACCTTGGAAATAATCCAGCATGACTACCTGGTTTGTCTTTTTTGGAGAAAGGCGAACACATTCGATTTTCATTAAACGCCGTCTACTGAGGAAAATTGTAACTGAGGAGCAAAAATATTTTAAATATCCACAGGATTGTGCAGAAGAAGCCTTTAAACAACATACAGGGTTTGATGCGGTTGTCAAATTACAGGCATCTTCCAGTTCCCAAGCAAGTTTGACAGTGACATTATAAAGGTTCTATCATAAGATACAAACCTCTTATTAGTACCAAACAAAAAAAAGACAAACATGAGCATGCAACAAAAGCTTTATGGGCAGATGTGTTAAAAACGGCTTTGGTATTGGTAATGAATTTGACATTTTTAACCTTTCTGTCACTCATATACCTTCAACAAGTCATGGGATGAAAATCACTCACCTTTTTGGTTTTGTCCATAGCCTTCAATATAGAGACGTTCAAGTCTTCTAAGGCAGCAAGGACATTTTCATATTCTCCAAGATGCTGAGAGAAGTATGCTAAGAATAACACAAAATATGACCCATGAAAATCTCCCAAAAAGATCTGTGTTATTCTCTAGTAGTAATGCTAGTAATATGTTGCTTTCAAATTTCTTACCGCACAGCTCTTCTGTGTCCACATTGCTGGAGAGAAAAAAAAAAGATCATTCAATTATTTCAACTGAACACAGATTCATAAACATCATGATATGAAATAACTGCACAGAGAAAACAATTTCCATTAGACAAGCCTGGAACTGTGAGCTGGCAACACTACCTGCAGCCACCACATCTTAGAGGATATTTTTCACAATTGCATTTAAAATGTATAAGTGGGTAATGTTGCTGCTTCACAGCACCTGGGATCCTGTTTTGATCCTGAGCTCGAGGTCAAGTCAAGTGGATTTTTATTGCTATTCTTCTATATAGCATGTATACACTGGAATTAAATTTTGCTTCTCAAGGACCATGGTGTAACACATTATATTATAGTATGCAAGACATAAAGTGCAACTACACAGCAGTATGAGATGAGTGCAGGATAAAGAATAAATTGAACAGAACAGTAGAACATTTTCTATTACCGTTAGTGTTAATGCAGTATTGGGAAATGTTCTTCCTGTGTCTATGGGTTTCCGGCATGTTCTCTGGTTTCCTCCAAACTTCCACAAACAGAAGATGGGTGGATTGACTAGTCTGTATTGTATTCCTGCCTTATGCCCAGTGTTCCCAGGATACATTTTTGCAATTAAGGACCAAGTGGTTGCTTCCTGAAGATGGTCTGTTTTCTTCACTAAACAATAAATAATTTCTTATTTATTTATTCTTATCCTTTATTTTAAAAAGAAGCACATTTCAACTCATGTAGAGTAAGCTTTAGCTTATTACAGCGTATTATCTTTTTTCTATTTCTCAGCTGGAATCGAGAAATCCATAAAGCAGACATTATTGGTTTTCATCAAAGGCACAACTCCTTACGTCCTTTTTTTTTTCTTTCCTTCTATCCTACAAGAAAAATATTCCTGCACCATTTATGATGAGGCACCTTCCCATCCAACCCCTGCTACAAGGTGCACACAAAACAGTACGGTAGTTGCTGCTATGGAAACCATGATGAATTAAATGATGGGAAATTCAATCACATGGGGGTTGTAAGCCAAAACATATATTAACATGCATAAGCAAAGCGGGTGATGAAATTCAAATGTCATTTCAAATTCTCATATGTGTGGACAATGCGCATGTGTCTGGAATAAAATCCTTCCGATCGATATCCATTTCCCTGTGTTCTGAAAGAATGTAAAGCTTCAAGAGATAGAATAATAAGGAACCTTTTTTTTTTGCTGAAGACAGCCCCATTGTAAAAAAATGGAAATATTCTTTCCTAGCTTTGATTTAAGCCCACGCATACAGACACACAGACTCCATCAGAGATGATGACGTGACCCTGTCTGCCATGGCTGATAGATTTCAGGGCAAGTCCATGGTGTTTCAAAGTAAAAAGTGCCATCATACACCACGGATATTATTAATCGATGAATCTCTGTTCGTGTCGTTTGATAGCAGACAGGAGGCTGAAAACCGAGATAACCACAAGCATTTCTTTGTGGATCTATGTTTGGGGTCAGTGCCTTTAAAGGATATATTTACTGCATTAACTTTACTGCCATGTCTTAACCTCCTGGCAGAGGCAACCAGATTTTAAGCTAAAATATTTTGATACTTAGCTAAATTAATGATGTCATCAATCATAACAGACCTACTGGAGGTTTGGGGGTGTCCCCTGGTATGTGTCGCTTTTCACCACACATGACCAGAAAGTTTGATTTAGGTTTGATTGCAGCATGTGACACCAAATGTCGTTTGGTGAGGTTTTTAAAGGGTTGCTCCCTGAAACCGTCCCAAACAGTTTGCTTATATGGACGCAGTGACTAATTGTTGATCATTGAAACTTGGAATCAACTAAAATTCTGAAACTATCATCTTCGGGCCCTCGTGAGAATTTGCCTCATATCTGACAAATAATCAACAATTCCAAACATTGACATCTTTTTTATGGCCCTGATTGTACTTAACGATATTCGTATTTGCTAATGTATTGTTAGAATGTATATTCTTCATGTGTGCAAGAATATGTCTTTTTCGCTCAGAAAGCTTTTTGGGTTTGCCATGGATTCCTCTTTTGTGTTGTAGTTCCCATAGCGACAAGTGCCAAGGTTTGGTCTCCGCCCCCTCTTTTGTCATTTGCTTATTACCTGACTGTGTGCACCTTTAACATATACCCGCCTTTGAGGAAAAACAATAATGTCTGATTTATGGATTTCTCGATTCCAGCTGAGAAATAGAAAAAAGATAATACGCTGTAATAAGCTAAAGCTTACTCTACATAAGTTGAGGAAGAAATGCGCTTCTTTTTAAAATAAAGGATAAGAATAAATAAATAAGAAATTATTTATTGTTTAGTGAAGAAAACAGACCATCTTCAGGAAGCAACCACTTGGTCCTTAATTGCAAAAAATGTATCCTGGGAACACTGGGCATAAGGCAAGAATACAATACAGACTAGTTAATACAGACTTAGTTAATAATTAAGACTAGTTAATCCATCTTCTGTTTGTGGAAGTTTGGAGGAAACCAGAGTGTTGTTATGCTTTTCCGCGTCTCTGTTTCCTGTGTTTCCTGATTTATGATTTATTTTACCCAGTTGGTCTTTGGATTATTTATTATAACATTTACTGTTTTTGATGCCACCTTATTGTGCCTCAACCTAGTTGTTGCGTTATAACGATGATGCCCACAATAAAGGACATGCTGAGTTTACGCACTTGCGTCCTGCCTCAAACCACACGTTCTCTCCACACTGATGGTTGAGAGAGATTTCACACGTGTTGAAACTCATATTTTTGTCAAAGGTAATAACAAAGTTTCTTTAGATTGAGAGCAAAGTAAGAAAATATGATTTTTTTCAATGACAGCTGACATATTCATGAGTGTCAATCATTTTACTATATTTTGATAGAATATTACTGAAAAAAAAAATGTGTCTTTGTGTGTAATGTTTATGCCACATTAAAGGGTGCCAATAATTCTTGAGTTGCCTGTAAGTGAGTAAGGAGTAAATCCTCTGAATGATAAATTTGGCACAAAATGCATAAAATTCCGCATATAGGCAGCTAAACGAATATCAATTTGTGTCACCTCCTGTGAACTTTAGAAATACTTTTCTTGCACAGAATTTCCATTTTGAAAAGTACTAATTCACAATTATTTACAACTTTTCTCGCTCTGTACATATTCATGCATGTACGTATGAATGAAGCAATGTGTGTAAATATACATAATGCATAAATAAAGCTTTTTTTAAATAAATAAATAAGAAAGTTGATCATTACTTACTCTGTATTATGAGTATCAATCTTATGGAAGAGCTCCTTCAATTCTTCTCCTGACAGAACTCCGTCTGAGAAATAAGCCTTAAACTCTTCAAAAGACAGCTTCCCATCATCTATAACGGTAAACACAATGTTTAAACATCTGTTGTTGCTACACATAGCCATCTGTACAAAATATACATTTGTATCTAGGAGAGAATACAATGGGGAATGTAATGCACTTTAGCAACAGAGATGCCCTGTTATAATGGAAATGTAACAGCATGAGGCTTGAGACTCTGTGTCCTCAGGTATGTCTGCACATGGTGACATAACACAACTCCAGCAGTGAGTCACACTAGCATGCACTTAAAATAGAAATCACACAGGCTACGTGTACCAAAACCACTAATTGTAAAAGAAAACTGGACAAAATATGACACATCAGGAAAGGAATTATGGAGAGCAAGATTGGAAACAAGTTAGTTCTTGTTGTCTCGTACATTATAGCAGCTATAAATGGTCATTCTTATTGTTGTTCCAATAAACCCTCTGTCCTGAAGATTTTTACAAAGCCCTGACACTGGAGAGCCCTTGAAAAATTTCTAAATAAACATCTCACAAAAAACAAAACAAAAACTTCACCATTTCAATGTTTATGCACGTCTCTGACTCATAAAATTAGATTAAAATATAAATTACTCTCCCACAAGATCAGCAGCAGTCATGAATGCTAATATTTAAGCGATCTCGAGGTTGTTTGGAGCAACACAATGGCATTTATTTAGCGTCTGAAATATTGACCGATATTAAACGCGGTACGGACGGTCCAGTGTGTTTCCATGACAACCGGGCAACAGCATTCAAAAGGAAAGTGCTAATTAGAGGTGGTAAATCTGCATGCAACACATGATCTGAGATGCATGTTCAGTAGATAAGTCATTGGAGTATGTAGTACACTGATCAGCACAAAGAGTTCTTGGAAGACTGAAAATTATGAAAATGAAAAGTCTCACCATTTTTATCTGCTCTTCTCAAGATCTGCAAAAGAAAGTCATGGTAATGGTAAGAGAGCAGGAATTCACAGTAAAAGTGCATTCATTCCTAAAATAAAAATAAAAAGACACTGCTATATCAAAGCCTCACTGTGTTAAGTGAAGTTAATGAGATTATTATGTGACAGGTTAGTCAATGTGATGCTCGCTTTGTGCCAGGATGCTCCTGGGAGAGATCTGTGTCTGAAGTTAATCAGGCAGAGCTAGGAGGAGAACAGATTTAGAAGAAGGTGTAGTCCCAAAGCTCAGTTAGACTTCATTAATTAGAGTTTTATTTCCCAGCAAGTGTACTCACACTCTTAATATTTATATCATGGTCAGCATGCCAAGAGTGTGCTACAACGTCCTCCAGAGATGTAATGCTGAAAATAATAATAATAATAATAATAATAATAATAATTCTGTATATATGCCACTGCTACATCAGTGATTGGTGAATTTATCAACCTAATTTAATTGAACCAAAATTTCCAGGGCAACATTTTAAATAAATATGACTTCCGAATTTTTCATTAAAAAGTTCTAGCTTGGATTCAGGGAATATCTGTATTTGTAGTGGAGGGTGAGTCATCTTGACTGCTACTATCTGGATTACAGAGTTTATATTAAATCGTTTGGCACATGCTTTTTCCCTCAAATGTAATCCAATATAGCTAAGCATTTCAGAGTTCAGGGTACTGTCTAAAGGAGAGGATATAAACATTTAACCTTCCACTAAATAGCACAGACCTTTAAGCAAGACACTGCTTGTGAATAGTGTAATGACTTGTTCTGGAACCTTTTTAAAAAAAATCATTTATTAATGTAAATGCGGCTTTGTCTAATACCTAAATTTACATATTTAAGCAAACCCAGCTAAATCTATTGTTTAAATGATAATAGATGATGGCTTAGTGGTTAGAACGTTTGCCTCACACCTCTGGGGTTGGGAGTTGGAATCCCAATTTCCTCCCCCAGTCCAAAGACATGACTGATTGGCATTTCCAAATTGTCTGTATCGTGTGAATGTGTGTGTGATTGTGCCCTTGATGGGTTGGCACCCCGTCCAGGGTGTCCCCCACCTTGTGCCCCACTATCACCGGGATAGGCTTCAGGCTCCCCGTGACCCTGTGTAGGATAAGCAGTACAGAAAATGGATGGATGGGCACCATGTATTGTTATAAAAAAATAATAGTTTTCCTTTTTCAGTATAAAATCTAACCATAATCAACATTTTGGGAAATTCCTCTATAATGTTCTTCCAATTAGGTACTAATTGGGCTGTAGTTGTATTTCTATTTTAGTTGACAGTCTACACTGAATGTGATGTTTTAGGATATTGGCCTATATATTTAATTGGAGGTGTATATTTGACGCGGAAGAAAAGACAAGTAGATGACAAATCGGTGTATGCAGTGGTCAAATTGTTAAATTGGTCGAACTGCCACAGGCTATGTATTGACATGGCCACTCCCATTTCTTTGAGGTTGTCATCCACTTGTACTTTCCTTCTCAAGTTCTGATCTAAGAAAAACCTGCAGATGCTCGTTACCAGCATTTGAGCTAGATTGGCAAGCATATCAGTATATATCATTCCATTATCAAACATTTTAGCTATGACATCCATATACAGCTCTAATTATTCCAGTTTTATTCAAGCATTTTAGCTATTTTCAACCCAAAGTCTTCTGTTCAAATCCTCATATCTCCCCCTGCTGGTGGCAAATATGTGTGTCTGGATATAAACACGTTTTTTAAATGTACCCTTCTTTTTAGTGTTGGGGAGGTTTTTGCCTTTCCCCCTTTTGATGTCAAGAATTAAGATGTTAAGATGAAAAAACGCTGATAATTCAGAATTTTGATGCATATTTTATATGAAACAATCTTGTTTGTTTTGCAGAATTAAAATAGAAAAAAAAAAAAAAGATTTCTGAATTGAACGCGTAAAATTTCTTGAAGATTTTATCTAGAAGATTTTTATAGAATATAGAAAAACGGTTTTAAAAATACAACACGATTTCAGGTCTTTCCACTCCAGTAAGTCTGGTTTTTAAGGGTTATAAAGGAAATAACATTATGACATAATGAACTGAACATAATGACACACGTTTTTGAGCTTTTTGTCAGAAACAAGCTTTTCAGGGATATATGATGTGATGTGATTGTGGGAGGAGCGTAAAGCCTTCAAAAGGTACTAAGTTTCAGATAACGGTTGTTTAAAAAATAGTGAAATTAACATTTTTGGTTCAGTTTTGATATGTTTATTAATACAATTTAAATGCAATTCAACTACAAATCTGAAAAACAAGACTGATGAACATCCAAAATTGTTATTTCAGACTGTAGTGTCTTGCCTTAACCCAGATATATCCACAACTTTTAAGTGGAAAAGTAAATAGTGACTTCCCAGTATAATCATACACATGAGGTTCAACACATCACCTTATCAGCATGGAAAAGCCTGTGTATTATTAACAACTGCAGTCACCCATACACTCAACATCCACAAAACCCAAATGTAACATTCTACTTGCCCAACCCATATCATGTAAAATCACCTAGACCACCTGTGTATTGTTAAACAAATAAACCTTAAGGATGTTCTCCCAATTGTCAATGAAAATTCCATAGTCCTGTAAAGCTCCAGGATCAAATAAGAGCTGCAGAAAGAGCAAGTGAGAGATAAGAGTGGCAAACATAATTTCACTGCATGGCAAGATCTACATGAAGGGGTACACCAATGCTGTGAATACAGGTCATATTGTCTTATTTTCATCCACCAACATTGTTATTCCTAAATCAGGTTAAAAAGGCATTATTTGGTTTTTTTAAACAGCATAAGTGGTCATCATTAACCCTTAACCCCCCCGAGATCCATCAATTCTCTTTTATATTTGTAGAAATATATTATATTATATATTATAAACTAGATGATGTACTTACGTCTAAAAATATCGACATTCCCTTCTTTAACTCCACCGGAGTGCCAGTTTCATCCGAAAGGGACTGCACCTCTTCGGAGCAATCCATGTCAAGTGATTAATATCAGAGCACCGGATAATATCAGATAAACACTGCTCCTCTCTGATCACACTCTTTCACGAGGACGCGCACAGACCGACTGGCTGCGGTGGGAATCGCGCGCGCGCGCGCGGCAGCAGCAGCAGGTGACGCTCTGCGCGTCCTCGACTCAAGGCACGTGCGCGCCCCGCAGCACAGCTTCTAATAACTTCTGCACCAGTGGATCTCCTCGAAGAGTGGGCTATGGACTTCGTTCATTTATATTTTTACATGATGAAATTTAGCATTGAAGAGTCAGGTATTTTTGAGTGTTTGGTAAACAATACGTTGATCGTATCAGTAATATTAGATAGATATTTAATGTGAATGAATTAATTGATTGCTGTCATGTTCCTTTGACAATTTATGATGACTGATTGTGAAAGAGTAAGTATGTATTATGATGCAATAGTGGTTCATCTATAGGGACAGGTAGTGAATTGCTCAACCATACTGTTTATATCAGCTGTTTAACAAATTATAATCTTCATAATATCCATATCCAAAGATTTCCTATTGCATCATGTGATCAAAAATAGGAATTGCAATAAGCACTAATAGAGGTTCTTCGAGGCAGGAATTACGCTGCCCCATGTTCAGTGGTGGAACAGATAATGGGGTTGGGCTTAAATATATGTGACCCTTTATGTCTTGTAATGTGAAATTAGTGTACTTAGTTATTATTTTCTACTTGTATATATTTCTTACTATGTTAAATAAATAAAGACATACATTTTAAAAGTGAGTCAGTACCTGTGGAAAAGGCCAGACAATAAATCAAGTGCAGACCTTTTCATAAGACATTTAAAGGTGCAGTCTGTAAGGGTTTAAAGGTGCCGTCTGTAAGGGTTTAACGGTGCAGTCTGTAAGGGTTTAAAGGTGCAGTCTGTAATGTTTCACATTGTTTCAAGAGCTGTATTAGTAATTTCCTTTCAGAGATATCTAAGCACAGTGGTTACTAAAGTTTTTAACAACAGGGATCAGACTACAGGCCATAATCATTCTGATGAGATGCATTGTGGGATGCGTTGACTGTGATAAGAGGATGATAATGATTTGTTGGAAGATTTAGTGATAATCATGGAGGATAGTTCATAGATCAAGATATAAACATTTCTGTGATTTTATATTGTGTGATCAAAAGGTTTAGTTTTGTTATTACACTATGTAGTCCAGGGTGTACCCCGCCTTGTGCCCTATGCTCCCTGGGGTAGGATCCAGGTTCCCTGTGACCCTGAAAAAAAGGATAAGCGGTATAGAAGATGGATGGATGGATGGATGGATGGATGGATGGATGGATGGATGGACTATGTAGCCTCAAAAGCAGCATATGTGAAAGAAAATGGAACTGTGGCGCCACTTTGTGGTGAAATAACGTAGATTAATAACAGAATAATGTATAGAATATTGCATATCTTAAATATGCTGGGGTAATTACTTTTACTTCTGTAATTACTTTTTTTCCCAAAATATTAACAAGTTTCTACTTCAGTGCAACAAACAAAACTATAAAATAATAATAGGGGGACTATAACCTCATATAATCTTAAAGGCTTACATTAAAAAATTAGAGTTTTGATAGATTGGCAAGTGACTACACAGAACACAAAGCATGGAAAAAGATATGTACATGTCTGAGAAGGGAAAAAAAGATCTAGAACCCTTAAGAGATCTTTGGCTTGTCCCTCTGGGGAAGAACCCTTAGAACCCTGCATCAAGGTTGCATACTCCCTTCATAGGTTCAAGGATTATTTATTTAGTTATGTTGTTTAAAGCAAAAGGAGTAAGCGGTTGAAGATGGATGGATATATATATATATATATATATATATATATATATATATATATATATATATATATATATATATTAGGGTGAAGGTGATGGACTGGCCAAGCATGTCTCCAGGCCTAAACCCTATTGAGCATCTGTGGGTCATCCTCAAACGGAAGGTGGACGAGCACAAGGTCTCTAACATCCACCAGCTCTGTGATGTCATCATGGAGGAGTGGAAGAGGACTCCAGTGGCAACCTG
>JAFFST010049584.1:121230-136630 GCA_022414735.1 Noturus placidus
GAGGGAGGGAGGGTGTGTCCGCGAGAGGGAGGGAAAGTGCGTGAGGGAGGGAGGGTGTGTCCACGAGAGGGAGGGAGAGTGTGCGAGGGAGACAGGGTGTGTCCACGAGAGGGAGGGAGAGTGCGCGAGGGAGACAGGGTGCCTCCACGAGAGGGAGGGAAAGTGCGCGAGAGAGACAGGGTGTGTCCGCGAGAGGGTGGGAAAGTGCGCGAGGGAGGGAGGGTGTGTCCGCGAGAGGGAGGGAAAGTGCGCGAGGGAGGGAGGGTGTGTCCGCGAGAGGGAGGGAAAGTGCGCGAGTGAGACAGGGTGTGTCCGCGAGAGGGAGGGAAAGTGCGCGAGGGAGGGAGGGTGTGTCCGCGAGAAGGAGGGAAAGGGTTGCTTGGGAGAAAGGGTGTGTCCGCGAGAGGGAGGGAAAGTGAGCGAGATTGACCAGTCGGTCTCACACACTTGGTCACTCTTGCGCACTTTCGTCTGTCATTCTGTCTCTCCACTTCACTTCACTTTTGTCCAGTTTGGCGCCTCATATCATTACACTTCCATTTTAAGTGCGTTTACAGTAAATTCACATTTCTTTTCTAAGTACAAAGGAACGAGTTGAGATTCTTGTCTGTGATAATTAAACATGGACTACAGATGCAGTAGGTATTTATTAGGTTGTTAAGACACTGCAGTTATTCTTTTAAACCGTACCCTTTACTGCACTTCATCGTTATCATAAATTGTTTGTGCTATAAAATAAAGCAGTTGCATGCTTTTGTGAGGTCAAACCAGAAACGTGAGAACGGTTCCGTTGACTCTCTGCCTTCGTCCATGTCCTCAGTCACCCAAGCCCTTCAGAGCTGATGGAGGTGCTCTCAGAAGTGCGGAGGGTGGAAGAAAGGCTCCGCCCCTTCATGGAGAGAACTCATTCCATCTTGGGAGCAGCCAGTTCTGCTGATTACAACAACAATGTATGTGCTACAGTCCCTTCTTCTGTTCAGATTTTGCCTTGTTTCGTGACTGAACCTTTTCAGGAACCCAAGGAATGTTTGTTGTCAAGTATAAACACGTTTCCTGTGTCTGTCCTTTGTGCGACAGACACAAGAGCGCGATGAAGACCAGCGCACCCTCAACGTAGTCGGCGAGTCCCTTCGGCTTCTCGGCAACACCTTGGTCGCGTTGAGCGATGTTCGTTGCAACCTGGCCACACAGCCTCCCCGCCACCTACATGTGGTTCGGCCCATAACCCACTACACGTCACCTGTTGTGCTGCAGAGCGCTCTGCCCCATATACCAATACCAGTGAGCTGTCTTTTTTATGTTTTAATAGTTACTATTAAAAGTGCATCAGGGATTCAATGCAAGATTATTTTAACGTCGTGGTTCCCTGCTCTACTGTTCCACCAGCTATTGTTGGACTTAACTATACACTTTTGACTGTTCTTCCAATTCAATTTCCCGATGTCGTTTTCGATAGATGAACATCGGAACCGCTGTTACAATGACCTCTAATGGCAGACAGGCAGGTGAAGGTCAGTCTCAGCCATCTCAACCATCTGGCCAGTCAGAGGAGCAGGATCAGGCACAGGCACCGTCCTCTCAACCCAATGGAGCCAATCAGATGCCTGGTCAGGGGACGCCTCATGTTATCAGAATCACTCAGCAGACCATGGAGCCTGTGGTGATGATGCAGATGAACCTGGATGGTAAGTGTCTGATAACTGTGTGTGTGTGTGTGTGTGTGGTGGTGTTTTTAAATCACACAACTTTTAGTCTAGCCATCCATTCCTGGTCTGAAACTATTCAAGTGTCACTAATTCTAGAGTATAAAGACATGCCAATCTTTCCTGGTTAATTCGATCTCGTATTGTTGATCCAAATCCCTATAGATGGGGAATGCTCTCAGACCTGGATTGCGAGGCATTAGCGTTGACGCTATCCACTGATCTGTGCATTTTTGTGCAACAGATTCAGGCAGTGGAGCTCAGGCCCCAGGCCAACAGAATCCCAACGCTGCTGGACAGACTGGTCAGTGTCCACTGCTCTTCACAGTGAACACCAAACGCAGACACGCTGACATTACCAGGCTTTAACGCAGCAATATCCGGGGTCTATGTGTTTGTGAAGGCTTACTTGCAACAAACATCTTGAAACATGTCAGCTGTCGCTTTAACATGCTACATATCCAGTGTACTGTAGAGCTCTCTTTGGTAGCGTGGTGTAGTTTAGTTTTGTTGAACTTTTTTGAACTCTCTTTCGTCCTCCAAAGGCTCCACCCCACCCATGCACATCCCTGGCTTGCCTCCCGAGTTCATGCAGGCCATCGTGCATCAGATCTCCCAGCAGGCTGCTGCAATGGCCACCGCAGCCTCAGCTGGTCACCACGGACATCAGTCAGGTACTCCTGCACCAAACGCCCCAAATGGAGAAGCACCAGCTGCTGCTCCACCACCTCAACAAGCCAGAGTTGTCATCACCCGACCCACCTTTACCCCACGGATTCCTCAGCCTTCTGGCACCAGGGCAGCTACCATCAACCTGCGTGCGTCGGTCCCACCCACCACCGGCCAACAACCTGCACAGGTGTGGAGTAATCACAGTTTTGTTTGGTTTCGACATGTCCTGTTTGTATTGTAACACTAATAGGATGACATAACCTTTCTCAATGTCTTCACTAGGGCCCCTTGGCTAATTCTCCTCTAACTCAGATGGTGAGCGGTTTGGTCGGGCAGCTGCTAATGCCGACGCACACAGGTAAGACTCTCGTTATAGGCAGGTTCTACTCCTTTAAAACCCATAGCACGTACATGCAAAATCTTCCTCAAGATCTGAAGAATACTGTAGGCAGCACACATCAACCATGAACCATAAATGTCAAATTATGAACAACAAGGATCAGCTATTGGCGCCGTTATCTAGCCGAGCCTCATCTACCTTCTCGCGCTTTGATAAATTACTTGGGGCAGATGCTTGGGTTGATCTGTCCAATCAAGCAGGAGCCACACCTGATAATCAATCAAAGGTCAAGATGGATTGATTTAAACAGGTGTAATGAAAACCTACAGCGACTCTGGCCCTTCGGCTAAAACACTAAAAATGTCATGTTTTTTCACTAGGTGATCAAACATCCACAGGCTCTTCAACCCATTCGTTCTCCTTCTCTACCTCGTCCTCCTCCTCCTCCTCAACTGCTCCTTCCTCATCAGCCAATACATCTACACATACCTCTTCTAACACTACCAACACAGTCTCCACGGGCCAGTCACAGAACGAGGGTCCGGATGAGAACTTGCCTCACCTGTTGGGCTCTCTCTTGAGTGGAGCCGCTGGAGTAGGTGGGAGTGTTACCGGAGGCTCTCCTTCCATTACTGTGACAATGCCTGGTGTGCCTGCCTTCATCCAGGGCATGTCTGAGTTTATCCAGGTCAGTGTTGATTTCATGAAAATGTATAAAATTCGAATGTCATGAGTACATTGCAAGTAAAGGCAATTCATTTTGACAGATACGATTAAGGTGCATCTCAGAAAATTAGAATGTCATGGAAAAGTTCATTTTTTTCCCCCCATAATTTAATTCAAAAAGTGGAACTTTTCATATATTCTAGATTCATTACACCTATAAAGTGAAATATTTCAAGCTTTTTTGTTTTAATCTTGATGATTACAGCTTGGAAATCAAAAATCCAGTATCTCAAAATTATTGCTCTTTTACCGTACAACCTCATCAGGTACATTTTCCATTGATTGAAGAGTTTTTATAGATACAGAGAACTTCTGCCCAGTGATTTACTCATTTTTACTAATATGTAGATCTACACAAAACATGTTCTTCCTGACTTCCTTCCAGGCCAATCAGCCTGTGTTTCCTCCTC
Organism: Noturus placidus; assembly: GCA_022414735.1. Classification (NCBI taxonomy): domain Eukaryota; kingdom Metazoa; phylum Chordata; class Actinopteri; order Siluriformes; family Ictaluridae; genus Noturus; species Noturus placidus. Next base: position 125,082 of record JAFFST010049584.1, read on the forward strand.
CCCCGAGCCAGCAGCCTCAGCCTGCTTCCTCTGCTCCATCTGGCCCGTCTCTGAACCCTCCTCTTCCTTCCAGCGGAGGAGGGGAGACGCTTAGCCCGGAGCTGTTCACAGGCATCGTGCAGGGCGTGCTGTCCACCATGATGGGATCTCTAGGAGCCGGTCAGGGAAACAGCGAGAGCATCGCCGAATTTATTCAGAGACTTTCTCAAACCAGCAATCTCTTCACTCCTGGAGCTGGAGATGCTGTGGGTGAGTGAGTGGTTGTGAAGTTTAGACATGCTCTTTGATATGTGTGTATTCTCCCGACATTGTTAATGAGAATCATGTCTATCATTTATCATTCCTATTTCATCTGTCTTTGTGGCAGGTTTCTTTGGAGATTTGCTGTCTCTGGTGTGTCAGAGTTTCTCCATGGTGGATATGGTGGTGTTGCTGCATGGCAACCCTCAACCTCTGAGTCGTATACAGCCCGAACTCGCTACATTCTTCAACGAGCACTATCTCAATGGACGAGAGGCTACTGATGCTAATATTGCTGTAAGACTAGGATATGCCGCCTGCTCTGGTTCTCTTGTGGGGAAGCCATCTTTACAAACCCATTAGCAAGCTAGAATGATTGTGCAGAATAAAGACAGAGTGCATATTATCTTTACTTTCTTGGGGCTAGTTGGAGGGAACAATTATCTACGTCAGTAAACACTGTAAGGAATAAAACACAACCTGTGTACTATTATAGAAAAATAATCACTGACAGGGTGGTGTGTTGCTTTGCGTTGGACCGTTATCCTCCTGAAACGGATTATTTTCCTCAAAGCGTTCTGTTCCTCTTATACAACAGCAATTTTCCAAAACGAACCCTTTTTATTATATTTTATTTATGACGGAATGGCACGCCATAAACTTTATCTTTTTGAAGTTACGTTTAATCTTCTGGAAAGTCTGTGAAACTTGAACAGCTATAAACTCTCGTTCCTTCACCAGCCTCATGTTGTTCAAAACCACAAAGGATTCAGGAAAGTCTTCGGCCCTGAAAATGTTCCCGTGTCCGAAAACATCAAGGAGCACTTTTACTCTGACCGTTACAAAGCACTGACATTGGAGACTCCTTAAATAAACTGTGAAATAAATTTATCTTCATATTATTATTATTATTATTATTATCTGTTAATTTGTAGTGGTAGCTACAACAAATCGCTGCGTTGCTATAGAAACACTAATTAGTAGAAAGAGCAGATTATTATAAACTTGTGATTCAAATTACAACTGCTGTCAAAGTCAGCTTTGAACTTTTATTCTCCGGACCAATCAGAATCGAGAATTCAACAGCGCTGTGGTGTAAATGTTGATGGCAGAACTCGCTGTTCTGATAGATCGACAAGTCTCTTATTATAGTGAACCGATTTGGGCGGGGTTTCAGACTCCTGCAGAGTCTGTTTAAAACTCTGCATTATAGGATTTTCCCTTTCTCTGTAATCTATACATTTAATCGATTGTTTCATTCTTAAAATGTCTAGAAGTCCTTGAGCCTAATGACACTTTAACATTTCTCTTTAGACCGCTGCTGAAGATCTCATCAATGGACTGGAGGAGTACATTGCTGAGAGTTTTGTACGTCCGTATTTAAATCGTCTAGAAGCTGTGATTTCGAAACTGTCTCAGTTCAACAGGTGGCTGATGTTTTGTCTGGTTCTGATTCAGTCCACAGTCACAGTGCGAGAGGGAGTGGACATCATCCAGACTAACATGTCTTTCCTCAGACAGCAGTTCACCCGCATGGCAACGCACATACTCCGCTGTACAGGTACTCACATCTAGAAGTACAACGCAACGATTTAAACATGTGGTGCTCAAGTTTTTAATGATGCTGTTGTGGTCGTGGTCCTCACAATGAACCGCTTTTAAAGTGGTTGTAGTTATTATTTGGTTATAATAACACTCATAACCCTTGATGCCTGGTCACTTGAATTAACAGAATTGAATCTAAATCTCAGTAGCTTAAGAACAAGTATAAATAACGTCGATTTTGAAACAATTATTTCACAACCCCAATTCCAAAAAGTTGGGACTCTGCCTCTCTAAGATACTCTTTTTTTATATATATATACCCAATCATGTTACTGGCCTGTTGCCAATTAACCTCCAGCTGTTTCTGTTTAGTAACACTTACTTTTCCAGCCATTTCTCGCCCCGTCCCATCTTTTTTGAGATGTGTTGTGGCCATCCAATTCAAAATCACCTTCTTTTTTTTTTCTTAAAACGGTACATTTCCTCAGTTTAAACATTTGATGTTTTTTATGTTCTATTGTGAATAACATACGGGTTTATGAGATCTGCAAATCATTGCATTCTCTTTTTATTGTTTTAATAAAACAATCTTTTACGTTTTTTACGTCTTTTACGTTTTACACCGCGTCCCAACTTTTTTTGGAATTAGGGTTGTAATAAAAGTAGTAAAAGTACTGTTAAAGCCCAAGGCTTAAACTAATGTTTCTTTATCATGTTTTAAATATCTTCCAGGTTATTTGTACATATAAGCAATAAACAAAATCAACTGTTGCACCGACAAAAAGATTCTGAATCGTTCGGATCCCCATTTTAACTCCGGGAAGTCTTAAGCGTCTAACGAATTCCTAATTGTTCTTTCCAGATCACACGTTTGGTCCTCGCTTGCTGTTACTCTGCACTCAGGGTCTGTTTGAGTGTCTGGCTCTCAATCTGTACTGTTTAAGAGGCGAGCAGCGGGCGCTTACGGCGGTCATCAACCATCGCATTGTTAGTTCACCCGCACGTCACCTTATACATATGCGAACGATTCATCCGAAACCAAAGTGCCTATTTAAGCATTCGCAGTCCTGCTTGGTTCATTTTAACCCAGCTAAACTGGATGTGTGTGTGTATGTACGCAGAGAAGGATGTCTGCAGAAGTAAATCCCAGTCTAGTGAACTGGCTGACCAGTATGATGTCCATGAGACTGCATGTGATCCTGGACCATAACCCAGTTACAGAGGACCAAATCCAGCATTATGTTCTGTACACGCAGGTCAGGTTCTCATAAATATGTGCTTCAGAATTCAGAAAGCTTCATTTGTGCACCACGTATGGTTCTGAATATATTTCTTTGTCTCCAGCCTGATTCTGAGTCGAGTACGGAGGCAGTCCAGCAGACGGAGAGCCAGAATGTGGAGGTGAGAGCAGATTGCATGCAGGAGTATTTGATTAGTTTGTGATCTACTGGTGGTCACAAATCAACAATATGTTGTTTTAAATAGAATTTAAATTGTCTTTGTATCATTTACAGATGTCTCCAGCACCTGCCACCACTGCAGAGGAGGCCATGGCACCTTCTGGGGAGAGAACTGACTCCAGACAGCCAGATCTCACTCCTCTTCACAGGCCATCTTTGGTAAACACACGAGAACCTTCTGGAATGGCAGCTAATGGGAGGGAGGGGTCTGGAGCAGAGGCGGAGCCATGGGCAGCAGCTGTCCCACCTGTAAGACTTATAAGCGCTTATAATCTTTTTTTTTCCTCCTTGCATTATCATAAATCATTTTAACGGCGAATGAGGAAAAGGTAAAAGGTGTGTGTGTGTGTGTGTGTGTGTGTCAGGAGTGGGTGCCCATCATTAGGCATGACATGCTGTCCCAAAGGAAAATAAAAGCTCAGCCTCCGCTGTCTGATGCTTACCTTCATGGAATGCCGGCTAAGAGGAGGAAGGTAGACGCTAATATTAAAACAGTATATACACCAAAAACGCTTCGTTTTTCTATTTAGCATCCGTCATATATAATATAAAAGCAAAATATTTAGATTTTGGGGGGTCCACACCCCCCCGTTTTCTTACCTGTAGCCAGAGCAAAAGAGTGCACTAATGACAATAAATCAAGTAAGTTTTTGTTTGTTTTTGTTTTATAGTGCTGCTGAAAATGATCTCTCGTATGCAGCGCATTACAGAAGCACAAGAGGTTTCATACTCATACTAGTCTGTGTTGTGTCTGATTGATAGACTGCTCAGGGTGAGGGACCGCACCTCTCTCTCTCCGAGGCCGTTACTGTCGCCGCCCGAGCAGTAGGAGCACGGCCCATCACTACTCCAGACAACCTGCAGGGGGAGCTGGACACACCAAAGCTGCAAGATGCTTACGCACACCAGGTGACCAAAAAAAAAACCCAACCTAGACTAGTCTGACGTGTTCTTCGCTTGGCTGCGTTTGTTTACTGACATGGGTGGACCAATCACAAGCCCTGGCTTTGGCGGACATGTAGCTTTAGTAGTTAATTAATTAATTAATAGGTAAATTATAGCTAGAAGCTGATGATAGCTTTTAAGAAAGTGTTTATTATTATTAAGCATCTTTTTTCTTTTGTCCAGTAACCGGAGAGAAAAACACCCTGCTCGCAAAGAAATGTTTTATTTATTTATTTTTGCCCGGTATGTCTGGTTAAAGTCTAACACTTTCCCGTTGGTTTATACATTTTAAGGTTAAGCAAACACTCAATCAGTTCGGCTCCTGCAGCATTTCACACATCAACCAAGGATTCTGATGTTTTCATAATAATAATTTACACCGATAACGCTGTTCAAAAGTTTACCCCCCCCTCCTCAGTTGGATCTTGACATCTTAAAGCCGCTGCTGCTGGAAATGGGTCAAATATGCAGAAGATGCTGGAAAAAGCAAAGAATGTGCAGGGTTTTTCTGAAGAACAGTGGGCAGTTTAACTGCTCACGACAAACAAGGGACTCATGAAGAACTCTCAGAAACTATAAAAACAAAACAGTGAGAAAGCACAAGAGTTGGATGCTGCATATTTCATTCCTCTACGTGAAGTTTTGTATTCACGACTCGTTCTCCATTTTGTTTTCATCTCTTAGATCAAGAGCGACCTAAGGAAAAGAGTTGACGAGGATCCAGACTACAATTCTCAGCGTTTCCCAAACACGCACAAGGCTTTCTCTGAAGACTCCTAATGTCATCGTTCAATTATTTTGTTTTGCACATTATTTCAAGCTCAGCCGAATTAGTTAAGTAAACGCTCTGTAGTCAGTCAATAGAGGAGCTGGATTCTTCTGTGAAAGGGGCCGAACACTTATAATCTCCACTCGTTGTGCAATAGCCGTCGATGGCTGTTTATTATTGTACCTGATGTCTCACAACCATGTTTTCTTTTAACGGATTTCTGCTGTACGTCCGACTTCAGTGTGCCGAAACGTTGGAAGATCGTTCATGTTTGTGACGGTTGCGGTAAAGGATTCAGAAAAAGCTCAACTTTGTACACATGCATTGAGACACCAATAAGGCAAGGGCTTCACAAAGAGGAAGAGTTAGTGTAATACATGTAGAGGAAATGCCCACCAGTGGCTCAATGCCAGTGAACTTGTAGCATCAAGCTTGGTTGGTATTGTAAAATAGATTAACATTGTTGTAATGACTTGTTTTAATAGTTGCAATAATAGCAGCTATCATACATACATGACATTAAAATAAAATAAAAAAAACATTCTTGCTCGAGCACCCAAGTAGGTCTATTTGTGATTTTCACTATAAACACATCAGGCTGTTATAAATTCGCTCACTCAGACGTGTATTTAGATAGCAGAGCAGTCCTGTGTAATTCCAGTCATCCACTTAAATCCAACAGCCAATCAGTGTCCTCACTTGTAATTGTCGAGATGCATACCGATTGTGAACGTGATGTTCCACAGCAGCATCCGTCCCAAAACTCAACACCTTAATCTACATGTAACAGAATCAGTATTTAAAAAGTTCTATACTTTAAACTGTCTGAATCATGATGTAATAAAATCCATGTTTCATTTTTATTCTTGAAAATCTAAAGTTGCTGTTTCTGTTTATTTACACTAGAATTGCCCCTCATCTAAACAGCTAATAAACTCAATTCCCGCTGTGGCCCTGTGTGGGCGGAGTTTGCATGTTCTCCCCGTGCTGCAAGGGTTTCCTCCCCCAGTCCAAAGACATGTATGGTAGGCTGATCGGCATGTCCAAAAGTCTACGAATGTGTATGTGATTGTGCCCAGCAATGGATTGGCATCCTGTCCAGGGTGTACCCCGCCTTGTGCCCCAGGTTCCCTGCAACCCTGTAGGATACGCAGTATAGAAAATGAATGGATGGAAACCGCTACTAAATAGAAAACTGCCTTTCCTATGTTTTGAGCATGACAAGAACAAAAAAACAACAGATCTGAAATGGTAAACAGTGCCTGTACACTTTATTATCCACACCAGAACTTGGGTTATTGGCAGCAAATAAATAACATCAGACCAAGGATTCAGTTTCCATGTTGATTTTTGGGGATCATTGTGCTAAATTTTAAAGTGCAAGCTGTAGAATGTAGGACGTGTATTACAGTTTCATTTTTTTCTCCTGGAACTTGTTTAAATCTTATCAAAGAAAACAAACTTGGCTCTGAATAGAACACTGAGCAGTAAAGCAACACAAATTCACATTTATACGGAAGACAATCCGACACCGTTTTACTCTCACCACCTGTCCATTTACTTCGGGTGAAATACTCGATGGCCAAAAGTATGTGGACACCTGACCATCACACACTCCCGTGGTTCTTCCACAAAACTGGACACACATAACTGTATAAAGATGTCTTTGTATGCTGTAGTGTTACAATTTCCCTTCACTGGAACTAAACCTGTTCCAGTATCACAGTGCTCCTGTGCACAAAGCGAGCTCCATGAAGACATGGTGTGTTAAGCTTGGAGTGGAAGAACTCCCAACCACACTGAACTGTAGCACCCGACTGCACCCCCAGACCTCTTCACGCATCACTAATGCTCTCCTGGCTGAATGAACACATATCCCCACAGCCACGGCTCAAAATCTAGTGGAAATCCTTCCCAGAACAGTGGAGCTTATTATAACTGCAAAAGGAGAATAAATCTAGGCTGAGATGTTCAACAAGCAGATATGGGTGTGATGGTCAGGTGTCCAGACTTCGCCGTATAGTGCATGTGTTATCTATGCTTCTGAGATCGGTTTGCAAACTGGGCAGGAAATGAATCAACAGATCTGGAACCTGTCTGTGCAGTATCACTCATTTGGTATTGATTAGGAAAGCAAAAAAAACAGATACAGTATAAGGCCATGGCTGTGTTTACTTCAGAATTATGGACACCCCCTTCCCTGTCCTTCATGTGCCTGTCACTGATTTTCTACAAGGGCAAAAGCAGTTTACAAGCGAGAGGGGTTGTGTGCTATAAGAGTACACGGTCTACGTTGCCATTTTATCAGGTTAACCCACCATATAGGTGCATTTCTTAGGTATAGTTGTTTTTTTAAAAAGGGACCACCCTATGACTACTGCTGATGATGATTTGAGCGGTAACCCATACTGACGAGTTTAAACGCCTCAGTGCCACTTCTGCATCCTCTTACCAAAGCTGCCCAGACAACCCCAGTGCTGAGAAGACAATTAAAAAAGACCTGTGTGTGATAAAAGTCCACTAGTCGATAACTAGACATCTACTGTGTGCACCCACAGCGATGGAACCTGATAAACTGCCAACGTCTGCATAAGACTCACACTAGGGAAATAGTGAGTGTACAGATGCATCTCAGAAAATTTAAATATCGTGGAAACGTTCACCCCCACGTAATTTAATTCAACAAGTGGAACTTTTATATATTCTGGATTCATTAAACGTAAAGTGAAATATTTCAAGCCTTATTTTTGTTTGTTTATTGAGATGCACCGATACAATGCAGTGAGTTCCCTTATCTTTCGTCTAGGGAGACACTTTATCCACACCGGCGGGTGAGCTGTAGTCACAGACTCTCTCAACATCGCTCCATTAGCAGTGCGAATAGACTACGAAATACGGTACCGTGTTAATAACCCCTACAAAACACTTCAACGTGCATTTACAGGACACTGATCGGCGAGCGGGTGGTGTGATTGCGTGACGTTTCCACACTGTTAACATGTCCTGAACTCTTTTATTCATGTTACACCATAGCAATTTGCACATGTTTACTTTTTTTTTTCCTTGAAGAGCCAAACCATGTACTTTTTATACATTTACCGTCGCACTAAATCACACGGAAAGTCCGCGAAACAACTCATCACTTTACATTTCACAAACCGCGGTGTCCTCGGTTCTGAATTTCTAGACTATCCTGTTGTTTCAAAGTGCCGTGAGAAATGACCAATTCAGCATTGCTGTGGGATAAATGAGGACATTCCACTAACGTTACATGTCTGTGCTTTACGCTCCGTGTTACAGCAAAGATGAGCACTACTTCAGCTTACGTATAACAGCCGATTAGAACAGCAACTATGTGTACCGAGTAAGACCTCCTCTCACCTCCTGCCTTAAGCAAGCGTAGCTGTGCTGACTTGTTTTAATTGTGCATCAAAACAAATCTTTTCTTTCTCTGAATATGTCATGAGGTCACCGAGGGTAACTGCGCCTCCATCTTGCAACCAATCTAGTTCCTAGTTCCTCATACTTGGCAGGTGCAAAAAAAAAAAAAAACCACAACCAACACCTTGTAACAGTTGCATGTAAATGTTTAGTTTGATACAGAACCTCCTTTTAGCCCTAACTGATTGGTCTGCGTTTGAAATGTACGCTACTCTTGACAAATTCCTGCTAGAAATCTCCACATGACTGTATTTACGACGTTGGTTGCCTAAAAGGTAAACGGTATTCATGACATGGCGTCTTTTGTTTCTCTCTTTTTTACTTTCTGGTCGCCGATTCTGTTAATTTATTATTATTATTTCTTCAGAAACTATTTACTATATCGTTCTAGATCTTTTAGTCCATGGTAGATTTCAAGCAGTATGGAAGTAAATGGTGTAGCGAATCCTTCATAAACATTTGGGATGTCATATGGTATAGCATCACTTAATACTCTACAGTTAAGAGAATGATTGGACATGAGGACCGTGCCCATTTCTGGTTGTTTTTGTTAATCCAGCGTTAGGAACATATGACTTCATATATATCATTCTTCTCTTTGAGAATGGATTCTAGTCCTTCTCACCGTCCACAGACACGTTACAGTTCTCGCTCTTCCTCGCACACATTCATGGGCGGGGCCGTGCATCGTTCTTTAATTTTGAGCCTGTCTGAAGGAGGAGAGGAACATTGGGAGAAGATTAAGAGCTGGCCGGTCCTCTTGAAGCCCCAGAGCCACCAGAGCCCCTGCTAGCAGCGATGTCACTTTGGGCATTACAGGTGGTTGAGCCTTCATTACCTGCACATAAATAAATAAATCAGCATCAATACAGCCATGACCACGCCCGCTAGCGCTGCATTAAAAATGACGAGCAATTCAGACACATTTCATCTGGACAGCTCAGTTTTAAAACCCTTTTGAGTCTGGTTGTTCTCTACAATGCATCCGGAAAGTTTTCACAGCGCTTCACTTCTCCCACATTTTATTATGTTACAGTCTTATTCCAAAATGGATTCAATTCATTATTCTCCTCAAAATTCTACAAACAATATCCCATAATGACAACGTGAAAGAAGTTTGTTTGGCAAAATAATGAATTGAATCCATTTTGGAATAAGACTAACATAATAAAATGTGGGAGAAGTGAAGCGCGGTGAATACTTTCCAGATGCACTGTAGGTTTCTTTCCCATGTCGCCTCAGGGAGTTTTTTCTTGCTGCTGTCTTCCGAGACGTGAATCTGGATTTCTGTAAAGCTGCTTTATGAAAAATGTTAAGAGTGCTACATAACTATAAGCTTTAACCTCACAGACTTGAGAACATCTTAAAAAGCTGTAGTTTTATCCGTCTTTCTCAGAGGTATTGTGGTATCGTTGATGACTAAAACCACAAGGTATTCACCGGTAACACCTAAACCCAAATTCCTCCCTCTTAGAAAGTAGTCTCGAGGCTACAAGGACAAACTCTACAGAGCTTCAGTGAACAATTATCTTTCATGAATGTGTACAGACTGGATTTAGTGCTGGACGATTAACTTTTAGTTCATTCGAATTTTAACACGATTTCCATTTTACAAGCATGTATATGTACACTACCAGTCAAAACTTTAGACATGCTCTTTCTTGATTTTTATTTTTGTTGCACATTTTAGAATAATAAAAAGTCATAGAAACTCTGGAGTAACACAAATGGAAAGATGGGAATTATGTTGTTCCAAAATAAATCTATATAATTTATTATTTTAGCATCTTCAAAGTATACGTCCTTTTTGCCTAGAATTTCCAGAAATGTATTCCTGTTATTTTCTCGACCGATTTCACGAGGAATTTCCCTGAGATGATTTTTAAACAGTATTAAAAGAGTTCACACCGACACTGGACATTTATCGGCTGCTTTTCGGAATATTTTGCCCCGGGTTGTCCGTTAAATAAAATAAGACATGAATATGTCGGCATGATTATATTTTTGTCTACAACACCGATTTCAAACATTTAACCAAACACCTTCAGATCAAAAGGTTTGTCCAAAAGTGTTTCCAAACTTTTGACGGGTAGTGCATGTCTATCTAGCTAGCTATGCACTTACATTTTCATAACATCCAATAAAAAGGAAAAACGCAGCCTTTTTAACCTTGTAAATTCTTCAAACAGCCTGCAATACTCCCAAACACTGCAGACTTGGATTAAAATAAATTAATAAACAAAATAAGATCAACAAGCAACAGACTTCGCTGAGCAAGAAGGTTAGCAAAAAAAAAAAAAGGTTTAAATATCATTTCAGAGATCTGGAATTGGAACAGGTTTGAAAATTCAGATGAACAGTATAACAGTGCTGCATTATATCCTAAGTAGGAATTCTCTGGTCGTAAATACGGGGTTTGCGACCTTGGCACGTTCGACAGACGAAGTGGGAATACCGACACTGACGCCGATGACTCACTATCTCCACATACACACACACAATGTGTGTATGTATGTATGTAGAGAGAGAGTGAGTCATTGGTCATTATATTATACACATTATATATATATTTACAGTGCCTTGCGAAAGTATTCGGCCCCCTTGAACTGTTCGACCTTTTGCCACATTTCAGGCCTCAAACAAAGATATAAAACTGTAATTTTTTGTGAAGAATCAACAACAGGTGGGACACAATCATGAAGTGGAACGAAATTTATTGGATATTTCAAACTTTTTCAACAAATAAAAAACTGAAAAATTGGGCGTGCAAAATTATTCAGCCTCTTTACTTTCAGTACAGCAAACTCTCTCCGGAAGTTCAGTGAGGATCTCTGAATGATCCGATGTTGACCTAAATGTCTAATGTTGATAAATAGAATCCACCTGTGTGTAATCAAGTCTCTGTATAAATGCACCTGCTCTGTGATAGTCTCAGAGGTCCGTTTAAAGCACAGAGAGCATCATGAAGAACAAGGAACACACCAGGCAGTTCCGAGATACTGTTGTGGAGAAGTTTAAAGCCAGATTTGGATACAGAAAGATTTCCCAAGCTTTAAACATCCCAAGGAGCACTGTGCAAGCGATAATATTGAAATGGAAGGAGTATCAGACCACTGCAAATCTACCAAGACCCGGCCGTCCCTCTAAAC
>JAFFST010049584.1:179625-194452 GCA_022414735.1 Noturus placidus
ATTCTAAATCATTGACTCCTCGCCATAGAGACAGCAATACACGATGACTTCATAAAATTCTAATTCTAAATCATTGACTCCCCGCCATAGAGACAGCAATACACGATGACGTCATAAAATTCTAATTCTAAATTGTCGATGATTCCTACCAGTCAGTATTAATGCTGCATCTTTTGCTCTACACAATAAAGGCCAAACCGCTGAAAAGAGTTGTACAACCCAGCCAGGAGACGCCAAATTGTCGTGGAAATTACACAACACTCTCAGACTCACCCTCTGAAGGTAAAAAGATTTATTACAGACAGATGGTTAATACAGGATAGAATAAAACAAGATAGAATAATGAGTGCGCTCTGAAGCGCTTGTTCTGAACCACTACTATATATATGAAACACAGAGCATGAAACACTTCTGTGCAACGATAAAAAGCAGTTTGAGGCTTTATTTTAGGGTCTTGGAAGATGTGCAGACGAAACTTGAACAGAAGAACATGTTTGCAGACGTTCTGTACTGAGCTCGGTGACATGACATGGCCGTCTTAGGCATTATCCTCAGATGAACATAAAAAGATCAAAAATGTTACAAAGTAAAAAGGAGTAATTTCCCTCACATTACAATAATAGGGAGAAATTTTGTGTAGGATATGTTTGGCTCTGTGAAAACATTTACAAAAATCAGGTCAATCTTGAACCTCAAAACTTTACAATCGTTGAAATGTAAAAATAAATGAATATATGAACAAATTAATGTTCCTTGATGATAAAATAACATTTGTTAATGGAATTGAAAGTAGATATGTTCAGATATAGGCGGCTGTGGCTCAGTCGGTAGAGCGGGTTGTCCACTAATCCACCAACCGTGGGGTTGGCGGTTCGAATCCCGGCCCGGGTGATCCCATGCCGAAGTGTCCCTGGGCAAGACACTGAACCCTAAGTTGCCCCCAATGGCAAGCTAGCACCTTGCATGGCAGCTCTGCTACCATTGGTGTGTGAGTGTGTCTCATTAGTAAGTCGCTTGTAAATGTAAAAATGATATTTCTGTAAAGCTGCTTTGAGACAATGTACCAATGTAAAAAGCGCTATACAAATTGATAAATTATTATTATTAAATTATATGTTCACAAAAAGAACGTCTGTTTCATGTCTTGGATTACAAATATTATTTTATTACAACTGCATTCTCATGTAACAAATTATCTAAAATGTAGTTTGTTTTTTTTTTACAGCTAGTCTGTCCGCCAGTCTTGTTTTCTATATGTAATTCCCTCTATTGTTTTCGTTTTATGTAAAGAAAAGTGGCCGTGAGTGGGGGGTTGGGCTGTTGTCCTTGACGAACAAAAGGTCGTTTCAACGATGGCGCCTGCGCCACAGTTTACAGGCTGAACCGCGCATGCTCGAACAGCCGTCTGACGTCAAAATCGTCATCTGTATATAAAGGCGGTCCCACCCTTCTAGATCATTCCTGGATTTGTCTGAGGTAAGTGTTCCTGTGGGGAAGGATTCCACAATTTTGCAAACGCTATCTAATTATTACTTACTCGTGTTTTTGATCCTTGTTTTGTTTGAGATTTAATTGATAAGTATGAGCGATTTTTGATATTATTTCCCCCTCTAGTTAACGTTCATCGTGTTTTTTTTCCCCCCCATAACCGACCTTTTTGTTCATCTACTTTGTTCCAGGTGTCACACGATCTCACTGAAGCTCTTGGCGTCGAGGATTTTTCCAACTGTGTGAAGATCAAAATCCCCCCCAAAAAGTTTTTTTTTTTCCTACTCGAGTAACGGACATTTAACTTCTACTACTTTTTTTGCTCCAGATTATTCAAGAAGGAAAAGCTAGCATTCTAGCCACATCATTCCCGCCCATTAAGTCATTTTAAGTCAAAATGATGATAGAGTCATGACAGTTTAAGCTGTCTAAAACTGTTCTGAAAATTGTTGCTGTTAAGCACAAAATATTATAGGTACCCGAGACGCAGAGGAGAATTATAAATAGTAAGTGTTTACTTTCAAACCAATTTGAATCGAAATTTAACGGTTAATCAGTTGCCTGTCTTGGAAATGATCAATTCTTACTTAAAATACTTTAGGAGAAAGCTGTGATAAAGCGAGTGAAGCGAGCTAGTTAGCGTATGAGCTCACACCGCAAAGACAGCAGCGGCTAAACGCCCTGTTTCTCTTTGTGTGTGTGAGACGGATTCATCTTCTACTGATTACTGATTAAACATGCTTTAAAATAAGCTAGCGATCGCTTCTCATAAGCAATCTGTTCATAAAGATTGCCGCAGCATAAATGAGGATGTAATTATTATTATTATTATTAACGTGCTTTTGAAAGGAGAGCTCATTGGGACATTCAACGCAATCTGTCCATAAAGATTGCACGATGACGACTGTGGATGTACAAGGGCTGAAATGTTCGATTATTGGCATATCTTTGTAGTTAAAATGAGTAAAATAAACACTTAAAAAAAAAAAAAAAGCGTATAAATTGAAGTCGGTTAGCTTTTATTGGATATTTTTTTTTTTACGCTGAGGAATGTCGAGCTTGTTTGTGTAGTCGTTTTGCTTTTAAAATGGCGGACAGGTTGTCCTTTGCTGAGATCCAACGCAATGGTGGCTTTGAGACCAGATAGTATTTGTTTGCTCGGGACTTCCTAGTGTTGTTCTAATCAAAGTCGGTCGGGATTCATTTTTTTTTTAAATTATATATATATATATATTATTTTTTTTTTTGAATGGGGGTGCGAGTGTAAATAGTTTTCGGGGTTGTTTGGATATATTTCAAGATGGCGCCCGGGCTTCTTCACGAACGCGAAGCGGTTAATGGAAAATGGGGCGGGGCTTAGCGCACGCGCTTGCACCAGGGGGTGTAGAGCCGCACGCGCATCCTGACTCTGACAGATGGCCAGAGCCACAGTGGGGCTTCTGTAAACGACTCCCATTTTATACAGCGCATGTGTTTTAACACAGCGCGGCGTGGGCATTGTCAAATCACCGGGTTTGTCATGCAGATTTATTGTGATTATTTCAACAATATTGTGTGTGGGAAAAAAAACCACCAACAACAAAAGGCATGAAGGAGTTCCATTTTTGTACCACCCTGTGTGAGGTGGAGTGATGTTTAAAAAGGCATTACACAGTCCTTGTGTGTGTGTGTGTGTGTGTACGTGTGTGTGTACATTTTAATGTTTCTTCTCGAACTTGACAAGTTTATTCACTATATTTCCGGCAGTCGCGTCCACTTGTTCAGGGGGTAACTGCCAGCTTTGTTTACTGTGTGTAACAGTTGTGACATTTTCAGGAGTGTGTATTGTACCATGTAACGGAGGTCGATACTGAATTCAGAGACTAAAAAAAACTTCAACAACAGTTTTACGGGTAAGACACACCATGATTTCCTCACACGACTCACATTATGTTTGGTTACAAGTTATTTTTGATAAGTTTATTTACAGTTAAATAGAAAATAAAATCCCAGGTAGCCTTTTCGCCACTCGGGGGGGGGGGGAACGAGCGTACATGCAATAGTACAAGCACATAAATATATATTGGAAAACAAAAACATTTTATATATATATAAGTTGCATGCTGACGTCTATCATCTTTACCTCATAGTTTTAGATATTCTTTTGCCGTTGTATAATGTGAAGCCCGGATAAAGTTTTTGGTATTGTACAGTCCAGAAGTAGTGTGTGTGTGTGATCGAAGATCCTTTGGGTTCTGCTTTACACTGAGCGGCTGAAGGAGAGTTTTAAAGCCCGGCGACGCAGAGTGGGCGGGGCGAGAGCTCGTCAGTAGCTCCGCCCATCTTCCCGCCTATTTAATAGAGTGCTTGCAAAAAAACAAAAATGCATGATTTCCTCATAGGCAGGTCTGCTGTAAGGTTACAACTGAGTGGAGCAAACCAAGTGAAATACTCATGTAGACTGGGTTCTTTTGTTTCTGTTTTTTTTTTTTTTGTAAATATCTTATTAATCACATATTGTCCTACACGGTTTGTAAACCATGATTTTCAATTATTTTTAGTTCTGTGTCTTGTCTACAGAGCAGTAACATTTTGGTGGTGTTCCTCTTTTTAAAAAAAAAAAAATTATATATATATATAATTTTTAAGAATTAAAAATAATTTCTCATCTATTTGTAAACAGCCACTATCGTCTGCATTGATTTTATTATTCAACAGTATTAACAATTTTGACTACTTGATGGCACCTTAGTACACAAAGCAAGCTTTGTCTAATTATCTAATTAATTAATTATCATCAGCATAGTGCAGCTTTTACATTTAAAACCCTGGAGTATTTAGCTTTTTAAAAGATGTATGTTTATATAATTGTGGCATGAATATTAGTAATAAATGTATGTATGTCTAATTAATGTCTAATACACATGTGTGTGTGTATATACAGTCTTAGTATTTAAGGCTGCAGGTTTTCTATACAAGTGCGCCTCAGTATTCATGTTGTAGAGAAAGTATTACACAATCCTGTTCTCAAGTGAGAGTTACATCTGTGGCTTGGTGATTTACCTTGAGCAGTTTATACTGCCACCTGGAAAGGAGGTGTGTATTCCGGGTTGTACTGCCATGTTTTCATTTCAGTTTTCTGTGTGACTGTGTTTTTTGTTGGAAAATATATATAAGTTTTTATCCAAATGTGACAGATTTTCTCAAAGTTTCTTGAAAGAGACCGATAATTCAATATTTTGCTGTGCAATAGAAATGACTCACACAGCATCACAATGTTCACAGGTGTAGTAAAACAGTTGAACAATAATAAAATTGCTGTTCAGTGTTTTAGCTTTTTGTACATTCTCCTCCAGTGTACATATTTTTATATGTAATTTTCACTAACGCTTCTGTAACCAAAATGCAATTAAATAAATTCACACATGACTACCTGTTTAAAATTATAATCAAGTACACTGAAAGGTTTTTTTCTATTAAAAATAGTAGTTCAAAATAGGCTTGGAAAATGACCATGTCAGAAATCATGTCTAGTCCCTTTTTAAATATTTACATACACATCATGATAAGGAGAGCAGGTGGGTCATGTGTTGGAGGAAGGTTGTAATAATTCACTTATAAAGTTTGTACCCATGGTGAATATTTTAAGGCTGTTATGAACAATATTAACAAAGTATTTTAATTCCTACCAGACATTACCTCCCACCTAAAAGTCAATTACATACAGTTTATTTTGTTAATATGTGAGTACATTTTTCATTGTATACGTAAGCAGTGTTATTCGCCAGAGACCAGGTCAAGGGAAATCATATCATCTGTCATGTTCATTATGCCTATACCTTTTTTTCCATATCACATAAGTTGCTAAACTTTATCATTCCATATTTTTAAATTGTCCAAGCGTAGAGTTTGTCACTTAAGTTTTGTGTGTACTTCGCAAGCCATTCTTACATTCAAATGCCAGTGCTTTTATTTTAGAGTAGGCCCAGCCAGGTTCACGAACATACTTGTGGAACGTTTCGTGCCGATTTTATGCCACATGACCCGACCTGTCTCATCAGTGCTTGTTTGTCATGGTGTCTGATGGATCTGGGATCACGATTTGACTTTTCCCTGAGGTCTGTGGATGTGATGCAATTGTACAGTCGAGCTCAACAAACAGCTCTTCGTGTAGCTCGACTTAATTAAAAACCTTTAAAGCGTTTGGGGTATAAGGGAATAAGGATGCCATCGACTGGAATTTCCTGATATGTTGTATCATGTTCGCCTTTTTTGTGGCTTTTGTTTGTAGCCCAGTAAAGCGTGTGTAGAGTTGATTTCAGCCCATGTGTGGGGTATTTTGTGTTCCAATGAGCTCTCCAAATCTACTTTGAAGAAACCATTTTTAATCTTTAGGATTAGCTACAGCTGTTGTAATTCACTTACCGCACAGATACTCCAGAGTAACAACCATTGTGTAACCTCAGACAGTATATAAATACCACTTATTCTCTTAATTCTCTCTCTCTGCCCTGTGTTTGTGTAGGCTGTAATGGCAGTGGGCCCAGTGGACCCCAGGGAGGTATTGAAAGGAGTTGAGGGGCTATTGGGGAAGGATGGAGAGCTCCGAAGCCTGGAGGGTGTTGCCAAAGTATTCAGGTGAGACTTAAAACACATTGTACAAGAATTGGTGGTCCCCATTTGATTGTTATTCTAATCTCATGAATTTTTTTTTTTTACTCTTTTTGTTGTTTTCTCATTGCAGTCTCATGAAGGCCTCTCTTAAAATGGTCAGCAGGTGCATGTATCTCAATATCTTGCTACAGACCAAGTCACATGACATTCTTAATCGGTATGTATATGTAGCCTATACAAGCTATACAGTGCAACTTTATATTTTTTTTATGAGTCTGTCCAAATCTAAAGTTATTTTGCTTTACAGATTTATCCGTGTTGGTGGGTACAAGTTGCTGAACTCGTGGTTGACTTATTCCAAGACGACCACCAATACCCCAATGCTGCAGCTTATTCTCCTCACTCTGCAGAAACTGCCTCTCACAGTTGACCATCTTAAACAGGTAGCTCTTTACTTCAAGCTCTCTGCCAGTGCTGTATATATAAGCACATATTTTTTTTTGATGTTTTCTAATTATTATTTGTGGCTCTTTCTCCTACTAGAACAACACTGCAAAGTTGGTTAAGCATCTGAGCAAGAGCGGGGAGACAGAAGGTAAGAGTCCAATTGTGGTGTACTCTGATGTATACATGTTGATAAAACTTCTAGAGGAACATGTTGAGGAGCACATGTCTCCCGATGCCTTCTAATCTAATGGAACCCTGTTCGATATACAATGGACGATCTATTAATACACATCTTAACACTTTTATTAAGATTTGTTCCTGTTTGCTCAGTCCTGCCTGTCTTGTTTGTTCTTTGCAGAGTTGAGAAAGCTCGCCTTGGTACTCGTGGAAGGTTGGATGGCCATCATCCGCTCTCAGAGTGTTTCCAGCGGCGCCTCGCCCAACGGTAATGCATTGTTCTTTTTCTTTTATGTCATTCACATAGGGATTTCATCACCCTCTTGGGTTTGATTCTCACCCGCACAGTTTGTCATAATACAAAGAAAAAATTTTGAGTTCACATTCCTTTATTTGGTGCTTCACCGTTCATCACACTCTTAATGTGTTTATTTATTTAGTTATTTGTTTATTTATTTATTTATTTTTTACAGACAAGAAACGAAAGAAGGAAGACGTTAAAGTGCGTCCAGAGGTGAAGGCTGTGGAGAAAGGGACAGAAGAGGAGAGGAAAAGAGAAAAGCCAAAGGCCCATGCGCCCAGTCATGCGAAGATTCGCTCCACAGGTCTGGTCCCCATCTTTATGATGTCACATTGATTGATTGATTTACAGCGTGTTTATATTTTGTGGTCTTCTGAAATGTTAATATATGAGGATGGATTTATTTTGCTTGTTCAATGACAACGTCTAATGTAGTACGTTTATTGGTAGGAGGATTTGTTGGATGTTTTTATAAGCATTGCCCTTTTGCTTCATCTGAACAGGTTTAGAGGTAGATACTCCAACGCCCCTCCCTACAAAAAAGGTCCCTGTTGTCCCCCAGCTTGGAGACAAATACAACATCAAACCTGCTGTCCTTAAGAGGCCTAGGTAAGTTATGTTTAACAACCCTGTAATAGTCTGCCTCAGATTTTACTCGCCTTGTGTTAAGTGAACGTGTTGCGTATTGCTGCCCTCTGCTGGTGAATGTTAAGCTCAGTCTTGTTGCTTCCTCCAGCTCTGGTTTATTCGATGCGCCACCTGTGGAGAAAAAGTACAAGCCTCTTAACACCACGCCCAACTCGGCCAAAGAAATCAAAGTCAAGCTCATTCCTGCACAACGTAAGCACACCATTTTGGCATTTTATGCTCATAAAGTTGTAATAATATTTTTAAAAGATATTTTTTACCGATTTATGAAGGTTGCCAGTTTGTTTTAAAAGTGTCTGTCCATTCCATTAGCTATGGAGAGCCTGGGCTTTCTGGATGCACTTAACTCTGCTCCAGTGCCAGGAATCAAGATCAAGAAGAAGAAAAACAAGGCCGTCTCTCCGACCTCTAACAAGGTAGAGTCAGAAATCATTTTTATTATTATTATTTTTCTTTTTTTTGCTGCTCTTCCGGAGGAATAAATAAACAGCGGCATTCACGTGTTCTCTTTCCTTCTGATTTTCCACAGCCATGTCCGTTTGAAAGCAAGCCCCATTCATACTCGAGCACGCAGACCAAGCCGTCTTCCCCAGAGGCTCCTGCGTCTCACACTCCTCCACACGAGCCCCAAGACCTGGAACAGCCTGGGACGCCTGTCCCCACCGAGGACCCTGAGGCTATGGACACTGGTGAGTTCACTCAACCTCCACTGTGCACTACAGAGGACTATTACGCATGATTGTGAAGATGTTTTATGACTTGCTAAATAAAAATTTCTTTGTCTTGTACGCGTGTACAGATAAGCCTAATGCGCTCTCAGAGCCACGTGGAGAGGAAGAGAGCCTCACAAAGAAAGGCAAGAAAAAGAAGAGCGTTCGCTGGGCCGAGGAAGAACAGCTCAAAGAATATTTTTACTTCGATCTGGACGAGACAGAGAGAGGTAAGGACGGACCCGTCTCACTCCTCAAAGTCCGTCCACGCAGTTTTGCAGTTGATGATAATGTAATTCACATCGTTCGCATCCTTCCCTCAGTAAACGTCAACAAGATAAAAGATTTTGGCGAAGCGGCCAAGCGGGAGTTGATGATGGACAGGCACACCTTCGAGATGGCCCGTCGACTTTCACACGACGCCATGGAAGAGCGGGTGCCTTGGACACTCCCTCGACCTTTGATCCTGTCAGGCTGTCTGGTCAGTTCAGGGTCCCACAGCACTGAGAAGATGACGCAGAGGGACAGAGAGATGGGCATCCTTCAGGAGATCTTCCTCAACAAGGAGAGGTGAGAGCATCTTATTCGATTGAAAACACATATATTGTCACATTCATTAACGTGTTCACAGATATGTTTTTGAACATTTTAAATATCGCGTCTAAAGTTGCTCTCTGCTTTTCATTTAGTGTCCCGGACAGCCCACACGAGCCGGACCCAGAGTCTTACGAGCCGATGCCACCACGTCTCATTCCTTTGGATGAGGTACGCACCTATTCTATGCTTTCACCTTCACTCACACACAGTCAGGGAATTTCTCTGGGGCAATATTGCGAGCTAGCAAACATTTTAGACATGTTGATTTGTAAGTCCTTATGCTGACTTATTTCCTTTCCTTCCTCTGTCTCTTTGACGATCCAGGACTGCACGACAGTGGAGGACAGCTACACTGAAACCGCCGACAATGCTGCATCGTGTCCACCCCCCACAGCCCAGGAGGGGTCCAAGCTGCCCCCTGTCCTCGCAAATCTCATGGTCAGCCTGAACAGCAGCAACCGCAGTCCGCAAGCTCCGAGCAACACACCACCTCCCAACAATTCCTCTGTGAATGTCCAAGAACTCCTCAGCTCCATCATGGTGCGTTTTTTTATTTTATTTCTTCTTTTTTCATCCTCCCCTCCTTCCCCAACTGCCTTCCTCTTTGTCCAGGGGCTAATTTGGTTGTGTGTGGTTTTTTTTTTTTAGGGTGCTCAGGGGTCTAACCAGTCAGCGGAGGACCTCATTAAGCAGCCTGATTTCTCTGACAAGATCAAACAGCTTTTGGGATCTCTTCAGCAGAACCAGAATCAGAACCAGAACCAGCAGGGCAACGCTCCACCTAGTAAGCAGTTCAAAGTTGCTTTCATTGTGTGTGTGTGTGTGTGTGTAATATATATATAATATATATAACAGTAGACACAGATTAGATTAAACCAATGCCGGAGTGTTAAACAGTGTCGTTATTAAAGACTTACTTCTGATTCTACAGTGAACGCAGGTCTGCTCGGTCACGGTCCTGGCATGAACATGAACAACAACATGAACATGCCGATGCCCATGAATGGCAGTTACCCACCGAACAAGCCGCCCGGCGGGCCTCATTTCAGTCACCCGCCCCCTCCTCATGGGCACGGACCACCACCCTTTGTCGGAGGAGGGCCGCCGCGCATGATGGGTCCTCCACCCGGACCTCAGGGCAGAGGAGGGGACAACGGAAACTACTGGGGAGAAGACTCTATACGGGGAGGACCACACCGGGGCGGCCATTTCCATCGTGGGAGAGGAAGAGGAGGAGACCAAGGTTTCAGAGGACGAGGAGGACGAGGAGGACCACGCGGCGGACACAACAACATGGGTGGTAAGATCATATCTAGTGTTTTTATCGAGTTTAAATTAAGTTTTTGGTTTCTTTGCAAGCTTAATCATTTTATTCTCGCCTTCTTTCTGATCAGACATGTCCAAAAGACCTGTGTGTCGGCATTTCATGATGAAAGGGAACTGCAGATACGAAAACAACTGCGCTTTCTACCACCCGGGTGTGAACGGTCCTCCTCTACCCCCCCAGCACGGGCATTAACTTCACCCCGAGACAGACTCTCCTTGAACCCCAACACTCACACTGGATGTGGTCCTGCCACTCACTTTCACTAGAGGGCAGTAGAGCATATTTTGAAGATTTTTTCCCCCCATTTGATTCATCTTCACTGTTTACAGCTGCCTCATCACAGACGGCGACGTCCGGACCTCCGAGCGCCCCCCCCTTTGTCTCTCGCTTTCTCTATGGAAATTAGTGCTTATTAATGACTTCATCAGAAGAACAATCTAAAGCCTGCGGTGATGGATAGACTTCCTGTGTAAATACAAAAACTCAGTGTTACGATCATTTCGATATATTTTTGTGGTCATGTGTACGACACTGATTTAAAAGTGCGGAAGAATGTGCCACTCTTTGATGACCACTATTGCAGCTTACTTTTGATTTACACTGTTATTTATGTTGTTTGCTTTGGGTGTTACCCATGATTTTTTTTTTCTTTTTTACTTTGAGACTATGAATTTGTTCAGCACTACAGAACCTTTTGAAGTGTCAATGTGTTCCCGTTATTATGTGTTTTTGTTTTAAATTGTAGAACGGAGGGGAAATGTACTGTTTCGCCGTTTAAGCAGGTTACGGTTACAGAAAGCGGCTCTGTTATCACCTGTGGTATATAACCGTGCATTCTAGCACCTCTCCATTTTTATTCCAAAGTCTGTTGGGCGAACAGCTTTGCCCTCAGCTGCCTGGCTGATATAAAGCTGGATTCTCACTCACACATGCACACACACATAAAGTGTGTATGGCTCATAATAATGTGACCTAGACCAGAGGTCTTCAACAGGGGGTCCGTGACCCCTAGGGGGTCCGCGGAGGTACTGCATGGGGGTCACGAAAGTTTTGGTACCAGTTTGATATAACACAATTTCATACTATATATATAATTAGGGGGTCCCCGATCCATCTCAACATCAGTTTGGGGGTCCTTGGCCTGGAAAACATTGAAGACCCCTGACCTAGACAATCATGACAATTAGGGTGTTCTCATTTCATTCAGTCTGTGTGCATCCGTGCAGTCACACTCTCAAGTCATGGTCACGTATATCCTCATACAGCAGTGCTGAACTGAGCTTAAGGCTCTGAACCACTCTCTGGGCCAACGCTAGTGTTTTCTGTGAAAACAGTGGCCTTTGTGTCTCTTGTGGGACTACATAGTTTTTCTTTCTTTTTTTTTTCTCTCCTGTTTTTATTTTTTGTAAAAATCAATTTTCACTTCTATCTGAACGAGGTTTTGTTTGTGTTCTAGAGTTATGTGTGTCTGAGTTACAGTATCTTGCAAAGACACATTTATAAGTATATAAAATCTGTAAAGGTTTTTTTTTTTACATGTACTAATAAATGTTCTGAAAATAAATTTGAGCAATATCAATCACAATACTTTATGTAGCGACTTTCATACAGAAAATGCAGCTCAAAGTGCTTCACAATTATAAAGAGAGGAAAAGAATATGTTCTATAACCAAATTTAAACCGAGGGAGGTTAATATTGTAGGGAAAATTATAAAGAAGGAAAATTAAAACAACCGATAGAAGGAGAGAATTTTCTAATAAGATTACGATAAACAAAGAAAAGAAATGAATAAAAAATATATTTTTAAAAGCAATAAACATAAAAGTGAAACACGATATAAAATGTATTCTTAATGCTCCATTTCGATTGGTCAGATAATAAATGATTAAAGTTCTGTAAAAGCACAACCAATTCATATCAATGTGCTAATTCTGCTACATTGTTTCTATGGTAACAGTTTACACAAGGACTTGTATGATGGTCACTCCACATAAACAGATTTTTTTCAATGTATAGTTGTGAAGTTTTCTGTGAGGGAAAAGTGATTTTTTGGAAGGCGTCTCCAGTGTTCATGTGGTAACAGTCCAAGGTAAAGCTGTAACTAAGTTCTCTGACACGGGAAAGTCTTCAATAAATGGACATTTCAAATTGCAATTACTTTAAAATTCTACAGTAAAATGAATGAATCGTTATTGTAAACATAGAGTAGGTCCCTATAAACTGATGTGAGTTGGTGTGATCGTGCACCAATTTTAAATGTCCCTTTCACTTCAGCGTTGATACAAAGTAAAAAAGATCAATATTTTGGTGTCAGACTTCCTCTGTGAAATGAACCATCTCGGTTACTATAGAAACGTAAGTGGTTCGCCGCTGATTGGTGTCGTGACACGTACGTGTACTGGCTGGAACGACTTGAAATAGTTCCTTTCACTTCGGTAGGCTCCCACTGGTTCACTGACCCCCGTTTTAAGAATAATAAAACACTCAGGAATAAAAAACAGCATCTTCCAAAGAGTTTTATTCCTTACTTACTCCTGATTGTACGTAGTTCTGTGACGTCAGTCCAGTTTAGAGTCATTGATAAATGTTAAGCGGTTTATAAAGTTCAATCTTGTTTGATAATTGTTTGTTCTCTACTTTGTTTAAACACGCTAACAGCAGTGAGCCTCATTAGCCCGTCGCTATGACCGAATCTGGTCGCATCCGTTGATTCGTTTGACTTCCTACCGGCACATCCGTGTTCTCAGGGCGGGCCTGGAGCAGCGTTTGTGTGTGTGTGTGTGTTTGTGAACAGGAGTGGCCTCAACACTCCGCCCTTAGAGGCAAATATTGACATGAGCAAGAGGGTTTCAGTACACTCAGCAATTCGCTGATAGAAAATCCACACACCCATTCACAGTTCTACTCCTGATAACTTTTAGTTCCGTTTCAAAGGGAACTCAACTTTTCCTGAGCTTCATGCAACATTTTGTTCCCTTTTCAGGGAACAGGGTCACATGTTTAACCCAGATGTTTTCCTGCGTCCACGTTTTTGCTTGCACTGAAAGCAGTCTTGATCGTGTGTTCAGCAAAAAGGAACTGGCCTCTAAAACACTTTTTTTCTTGATGATAATACTGAACATTCAGATTGTCTCTACAACAGCATTTTGAAATATTACTAATTATGAATTACAGCCACTTTTAATTTTATTTTAATTGATCATGCCAGTGCCAAATAACACACTGCCCCCCCATTGAACCTTGTGCGACATAATTAATTGTTTTTATTTTTTTTCCAACTACGCATTTTGTTTGTGAGAAGATGGCTGTAGAAGACGATGGCTGGTGCTGCCTGGGTTTCTGAACAAAGGCAGCATTGATCGCTGTCGGCCCGCCATTATCCCAAAGGCTTTTTATCAGCCCTCAATCCCAGCATTGTTCCCTTCAGGATGCAGTCTGCTGAGGATGTCCACAGGGATGGCTTTATTTTATTTTTTAGACTAGAAACCAAGATTCATTCATTCATCTTCAGTCAGGGTCGCGGTGGATCCGGAGCTTGTCCCAGGAACGCTGTGTGTATGTGGCAGGAAAACACCTTGGATGCAATTCCAGTCCATCACAAGGCCTCATACATACTCTCAAATTCACACCAAGGGAGGTGGGATTAAACAGGAGAACTTGTGAACACTGGGAGAACATGTAACATACAGTGGGGTCCAAAAGTCTGAGACCACATTGAAAAAAAATTGGGATTTTTTTTTTTACTTCTTTAAAATGAGAAATAAATAGAAGGTATTAGAATTTTGAAATATTTCAAACAAAGAAAGTAGACGTTCTATATTGTGATTATTTAATGTCTGAGATTCTGCACTATTTCTAGGTTCCTATTTAAATGTCCGCAATTTTATCATACTGGCCATGTTAACCACGTTGTACAAAAAGTCAAGTTTTCCACGTCTAATCACGTCTATTGAAGCATGTGATCAGACATCACTCGGACGGATTGGATCTAAAATGGATCGTAAGGTTTTGCACAGAACTTGTAGTAACAAACACTAAGACGCTCTGAAATTCATGTAAATATTTAAAAGATTCTGCATTTCACTCAAGGCATTGTCAGGAACCTCATTTGTAGTGAATATTGGTATATTAAATTCGAAAAGAATGCAAAGATAGAAGCGTTTCACTAGTGACCCCACTGTAGGGTCATCTTATTGGAATTCATGTTGATGTGTGCACCCATGCGAACAGTTTCTAAAGCGTATTCACAGCAAATAACACGTGCAATGGTGACCATATGTGTCATTAGAGGATTGGCAGTCCATTATAGACACGTCAGTGATCCCGAAGAGCAATAAAAATCAGCCTGCTTTCTCCTCGAGGGCAAGTTTAAATGCATGATTCCAGTTGTTTAGCAAAGACATGAGCATGTTAAAAGCTGTGTACATAAAACACACCCAGCTTTGAGACTGGGAGAGTCTTAGAGGGCCTGATTACATTCTCTTTTCAAAGCTTTTGAGTCATTTAATTTATATATATATATATATACAGTATATATA
>JAFFST010049584.1:197429-210663 GCA_022414735.1 Noturus placidus
ATGACATGAAACTCCGTAAGTAGACTCGTTTTATTCTAATACTTTTCTATACGTCCAGTTTTTGGACAGTGATTAGAGATTATCTTCCACTGATTATCATAGTGATAGAGCCCTAATGACATTTTTATTTCCTCCAACAGTGCAGAACAACATGCTCAGAGCCAAGAAGCTCCTGAAAACAGAGTTGTAACGTACAACTTCATGATGTCTTCCATCCTGGAGAGGATTATCTCCCCCATTTAGATTTTATAGTTCTTATTCTGTTAATAAATATAATGCTGTAAAAAACTAAAGGAAAGAAAACCCGCACTGGAAATCTTTGAACTCATTTTTTGGATGTATTTTGTTTTGAGAGTCTGTTACTGTCAGCCTTATAGACCGGCTTTTTCATCTGATGTACTGCATCAGCGATGCATTTGTTTTGGATAAATAAAGAAAAATTGTGCTAAACTCTGCTGTTGTGTCTTGATTAGTAAGGAAATGAGCACTGCACTCATATTTGTGGCCTCTAGTAAATAAGTGGCCTCATGAAAGTGATTAAACTGGCAGGATTACCCAGATTTACCTAGCCCTTGCAGATTTTTTATTTTGCCTATATATAGCCTGTAAAAATGTTCAGCATGCACATGTCTGGTATCTATACTATATCAACACACTGGACCTTAAAAAACACAAGAAAACAGAAAGTTCAATTTAGAAAATAATGATTCTTCTTTATTCAAAGCCATAAACATACATTACAAACTTTATAAGCACTTATAAATGAATGTAGAAAAAAAATAGTTTAAATAAAGATTAAATCAACTATGTGCTGTGTAATTCAATGTCCCACGTTTGTTGATGATCTCTCCTAATTTATCTGAAAATACTCTTTCATTGAAAAGCAGTGCCTAAGGGCAGGGGCAGACTGGAACCAAAAAGTGACCCTGGACTTTCTGGCCCAGAGCGGACCACCACATCCGGCCCACAACATTGCACAGCATTACACACTGACTCATTGATGGTTAGACCAATTTTTAACACCAGTTACTAGCATAAAAATAATAACCCAATACAGAAACATAAATGCTATGTAAGCCTATTTATTTGAAGTAGCACTGAACAGATATCAAGTATTTGTAAAACAGGCCAACAGAAACAGAAGGACCATGTGACAAAGAATATAAAACAATCAAGACAACATGTTAGCTAGTCAGGGGGCATCGTATGGGTGCAGTGTAGGAGAGCTGCACCACTCAGCTGTACATCTCCTGAATCTGGACTGAAACTTTATTTTTTTTAGCACTAACATGAATCCACATCTTAAACTCACCTATCATTAAACTCACCTATGATCATATCTGCAGAGTTCAGGGTTTTTTTTTGAGCAGGTCAGCAGCGCTTTAGAAGGGACTGAAGAGTAGGAGAAGAGGGGTGTTTACAGCTGCAATCAAAATGATTCAACCCCCGTTGCAAATCAGGTTTATTGTCTAAATGTACAGACTCTCAGTTGTTCGAAGCAATCGAAACAGTCCAACACAACAAATGCTTCAAGCGGTTTCCCCAAATTCAACTGAAAATGATTTCTCCAGTCTTAAAATGATTCAACCCCCTGAATAGAATCCCTCACAACAGCACAAATATGCAAAACAGCTGTTGTCTAAAGCACACCTGATACAACTAATCAAGGGTTCATTAGTTGCACCAGGTGTGCTTGAGCTGGAACACATGAAATACCTGAACTTGCTAGGGACAGAAAATGTATGAAATACCTGGACGGGGCAGATAAAGGAAGCGATCAACGGCTGCAAGCAAATTTCTGAGAAGGCAGCTTGTGAAAAATCCTCGCGTGACCTGCAGAAGACCTGCAGGAAGACTTGGTGGCAACAGGCACTGAGGTTTTAGTGAGCACAGTAAGGCATGTACTAAACGCAGAAGGTTCCCATGCCAGAACTCCAAGACGTTCACCACTAATGACCCAAAAGCACAAGAAAAGTCGGCTCAAAATCATATAAATAATCCACAGAAGTTTTGAGTTTCTGTTCTGTGGAGCGATGAAACAAATCTGGGATTTTTCAGCACGATGGATCAGCGGTATGTCTGGAGGAAGAAGAAGAATGAAGAAAGGACACTCTGTACACAGTCAAGCATGGTGGTGGCTCGGTGATGCTCTGGGGCTGCTTTACATCCTCTGGCACTGGAAACCTGCAGGGTGTGGAAGAGAAAGTGACAGCAGAGCTCCAGCTTGAGGCATTCGGGGAGACCTCATGCATGGAGCTCCAGTCATAGGTAAGCCCATTAACCTCTGGCCTTCTGTCTCCAAGCAACGCAGCAACCGCAGAGCACTGTCATGAGACCAAGGGGGAGGTCTCAGCCTCTCAGGAAGCCAACGTGCCATCCTGCACCGCTGAATATGTGGCTCTGTTTCCCTGTGTTCCTGAGCCAGCGTGCTACATTCCTGAGCCAGCATCCTGTTTTCCCGTGCTGGCGTCCTGCGTTCCTGAGCCAGCGCCCTGCATTCCCGAGCCACGGCAGGCAGCACCTTGCATTCCCGAACCATGGCAGGCAGCGCCCTGCGTTCCTGTGCCACGGCAGACAGCGCCCTGCATTCCTGAGCCGCCGGGGGTGGTGCCTCGACTTTCAACCCCATGGGAGAAGTTGCTCCAGCCGTCTGTTGCCCGGCAAAGCCCGCCTCGGCAGCAAAGCCCGCTTGTGGCAGCAAGGAAACATTCTGCCCAGGGGCCCAGGACCCCCATTGGAGGGGGATTTGTTGTTGGTGCTCGGGGACGAGCACCTTTGGGGGGTTCTGTCATGTCTCGGCCAGCAGATGGCGCCACACCACGAACTTTGCACAGTCATGTGACCCTCTTATGTTGATTCAATGCGGACGTACTCATAAAATTCCCCAGGTGTTTATGTTTATTGTTTGGTTGTTTTTAGTCATGTTGGGAGGTTTGTTAGATTGATGTCTGAGTGTTTGGCTAAAGCCTGTTAAGTTTGGATATTGCCCTTAGTTTCATGCCTTGTGTTGTGTCATGACCATAGCTTCCTTGTTTTCTTGTTAGTGACCGTGTTCTCATGTTTATCCGTGTTTTGGTTTATGTTTTGTTTGTTTAATAATAAAGCACTTCTCCAGCACTTACTTCCAGCCTCCTCCAGTGTCGTGACAACAAATATGAGTGCAGTGCTAATTTCCTTACTAATCAAGACACAACAGCAGAGTTTACCACAATTTTTCTTTATTTATCCAAAACAAATGCATCGCTGATGCAGTACATCAGATGAAAATGCCGGTCTATAAGGCTGACATTAACAGACTCTCAAAACAAAATACATCCAAAAAATGAGTTCAACGACTTCCAGTGCAGGTTTTCTTTTCTGTAGTTTTTACAGCATTATATTTATTAACAGAATAAGAACTATAAAATCTAAATGGGGGAGATAATCCTCTCCAGGATGGAAGACATCATGAAGTTGTACGTTACAACTCTGTTTTCAGGAGCTTCTTGGCTCTGAGCATGTTGCTCTGCACTGTTGGAGGAAATAAAAATGTCATTAGGGCTCTATCACTATGATAATCAGTGGAAGATAATCTCTAATCACTGTCCAAAAACTGGACGTATAGAAAAGTATTAGAATAAAACGAGTCTACTTACGGAGTTTCATGTCATTGGGCTCATAGGCATACATGCGGTTGGAGTAGCGGCCAGTGATGTCAGCACGCACAGTCATTGAGGGATCTGAAAAAAAAAAGCGAAGTTCTCATTTTTTTTTCTCTTTGTCATTTGCTGGAAATTTTTTTTAAGGTGTCATCTTTCAGGTATAACACACTCACCGACAAATATGATTCTGGGAACGTACTGCCCATCAGGAGACAGGTGCTTATCTGTGGTTTCATACTGTAATACACAGATTTATAGATTTACATCCGTTCCACTTCATCCACAGAAAAACACAATACAGTTTAAAGATTAAAGACTCACCACCAGGTTCAGAAGGATGAAGTCCTCGTCGGCTATTTTCTGGATCTCTTTATCCTCAGCGAAAGCCTTCTTCAGGGCTGGTGAAGGAACAAAACTAATATTTACTCACCAAACATTTGGCAAAGAGGTTGACCTAAATTATGCACGAATAGGCACTTAAACATTAACAGATATGAAATTCCTCAAGATCAGGTTTAAATCTTTACACTGGCTGTGTGGGCATTCTTCCAAGTGGAGGATGACCATCAGGGGCTTGTTCCTGTAGAAAGATCATTAATATTTGATCACATGGAGTTCACATGGAGTCACACTTGACAAGAAGGAAATAGTGTGTAGCAATCATTCACACCATCATGTTTAATGGCTCTGTGACCATTTGAGCAAATACTACGTCAATGTCTGTGTAAATGATATGGAACAATGACGTAAAGATACATCCTGGTTTTTAGTAAAGAAATGGTTGATAAACTCGTCTTGGATGTGCCATCAATGTCTAAAAATCTTTCTAGATCAAGAAAATGAAGCATTTCTTACCGTGATCGTGCCAAGAAGAGTGCCTCCTCGTAGGTCTGAGCCCAGATCAGTTGATCACCCCATCCTGAGAAGGAGAAACAGCGAAGTCACAAAGAGACATGGAGCTTTTTCGTAATTTGAGTTCAGGTAATACGAGCTTCATTGAAGGAGTTGATTGAGAAAGACTGAAGCAAATAAGAATAAACAAAAACACCCATAATGCTCGCTGAGTATTCTGAGCAACGCATTATAACAAAGCGTTTGTCCACACTCACCTCTGGAGAGAGTCTGAGGGATTCGTTTCTCCTTCTTGACCGCAGTCTTGTCAGAACTTTTCTCAGGCTTCCCCATGATGGAAGTCACGACCACCAGGGCCAAGAGCACTGACAACAGTCCTTTAATCATCTTCACAGGCTGATCAAAGGAGACCAATCCGGTGATAGAAAGGCTGAGTATCTTTTCTCTTTTTTAATTAATTTAAATTATTTTGTACAGAGAGAGTAACATAGAAATGACAAGAGTGTCTGAGTATCTAACAAAGAGCGTTCTCATAGTATGAAAGCCAAAAGGGAAAAAAGGAAAGTTTTGTCAAGACTCTCACCTGCTCTCAGGTTTCCCTTTAGTCTGCGTGTGTGTGTGTGTGTGTGTGTGTGTGTGTGTTCAGTCTCTCAGTCCTGCTGTGGTCTCTGACTCTCACCTGAGCTGCATTTATACACCTGTGCACCTGCATGTCCCGCCTCTCCTTTCGTCCTGTCCAGGAACGTCTAATTCGACACCATCCTAAAAGAGTTCCTATTTACTTTTACATCCTCTTTTAATCTCCTTTAAATGTGGCACATGACGCTGTTCTGAATAATCAACTGAATAAATTATTGGAGGCTTGGTATTTCTCTAAAAGCCCCAAAATGAGAAAATGTATGAATTTCAGCTATGTTTGGCTCTGGTCCAAGGCCAGGTCAGCAGAATGTCATTAAAACTAGTCAAAGCCTGTAATGATTAGGCTCTTTATGATTGGCTGAGATCTTAAACGTGATGTCAGGCTTTCACTAACACTGACAAAACCATGACGTGTTATTCAGAGAGAGAAAAACTTCCCGAGGAAAAGTAATGCATCTCAGAAATTTATTTTAATATATATATATATATATATATTAAGAACTTTTTTCTGAATTAGGTATTATTATGATAATGATTGATAAATGATAGCATGAACAAGATTTATATTTTTTTATTACCCTGAAAAAACACAGTAATTGTTTTTAATGTATAGTAAAATAATTATTAATCTATCTGATAAAAAGAATAGTCCTATCCACAAAAAAAAAACATGTCTCTTTATTTTATAATGACCTTAGTAGACCCAAAGTGTTGTATTCATTACTTATGTAAATCTGGAACGGCGTTTTTTTTTTTTTTTTTTTGCCAGACTGTGAGGTTGTCTTTTCTACATTCCAGGATGTCGGTTGTAGGATGTAAAGGTCAAATCTCTCTGTGACGTATTCAAACTGGCACACTTTGGCCTGTAAAATCAGTCCTATAGGAAACCTGTGGGATCCAGGGTCCAGACTGGCCATTGGGCCGGTCTTTTTCTTCCAACCCCGACATTATACAGCCTATATACAGATATTCAACAGGTCATCTTCTTACATGTTGTAAATGGTGTGCTTTGTGTGAATATGTAGTGTGAATATAGTGTGCTCCATGTGGATAGAGTCTGCTGGTTCTAATTTAGTCCTGTTTGCTGTTTTGCAATATTTTAATTAATTCTGATAATAAAAGCAAGTCAAATTAGGACAAATAAGCAAACATTAATTCAACTTAGAATGTTTGCTTTCTGTACACACCAACATGTGGAGGAAAACCTTTCGAAAAAAAAAAATAGCTCCATCATTTTACCTATTAGCTTAACACAAATGATACGAAGCAACACATTGTGTTATTATTATTATTTTTTAATTCGTTGATTGAGAAAAGTGTTGTGTCAGCTAAAATTTAGTGTATCAAATCGGGGCCGCTTCACTGCAAACTCCCGGGTTGCCCCTGACCCAGATCCTCTATGATGAGGATAAATAACAGCTAAATAAATTTTTAATATGGTGATTTTGATTAACACTGCACCTTAAAACCCAAGATGAATAGAATTGGTGTTCTTTGGTTTTTGTTAAAAGTCTGCTAAGCTAGACAGACACAGAGAGAGAGCGAGAAACAGACAGACAGAGAGAGCGAGCAAGAGAGAGACAGACAGAGAAAGAGAGCGAAAGACAGACAGACAGAGAGAAAGAGAGAGAGGGACAGACAGAGACGCAGAGAGAGAGAGAGAGAGACAGAGACACAGAGAGAGAGACAGACAGAGACACAGAGACAGACAAACACAGAGAGACAGACAGACACAGAGAGACAGACAGACACAGAGAGACAGAGATAGAGAGGGAAACAGACGGACAGACACAGAGAGAGAGAGACAGACAGACAGAGAGAGAGCGAGCGAGAGACAGACAGACAGACAGACAGAGAGAGACAGACAGATGGAGCGAGAGAGACAGAGACAGAGAGACAGACAGACAGAGAGAGAGCGAGACAGACAGACAGAGAGAGAGACAGACAGACAGAGAGAGAGAGAGTGAGAGACAAACAGACAGACAGACAGAGAGCGAGAGAGAGAGTTCAACAAAGACACCATGTTGCCTGTGTTTGAGAGAAAATGTTAAGTTAAAGTTAAAGCACAGCTCCAGGAGCTGCAGCATGCTTGACTGGTTTGCCTGAAACTACAGTTAACTTAAGCCCCCCTGCTCATATCCTTTAAGGCGGAGTGAGTGTGAAACCGGTCAAGTGTTTTCCAGGAAACCTCGTTGCCTAGTTACCTGGTTACGAAAGCAGGATTTGTTCTTCAGCGATTCCTGCTTTTTTTTTTTGTATTTGGTTTTAGCACTGGAGGAAACAATTAGTCTAAAAATCCCTGAGAACAGGAAAGAAAACTGAAACTATGTGCTTTCTATAAACCCTGCAATTAAGCTGAACAACAGAAACATGAGATTAGCAGCCCATTCTGTTTTCCTTCTTCAATATTTATTGGTTTTGTAACGGATGAAGGAATAGTTCACAGAACCGTAGAACATGGATACACAGTATAGTGAAGTGTTCATGCACAAAGCCAAAACCACACAGAAATGCACACATTTAATTGGTTTGATAGCACACACAAGTATGATGTGATCAATTCCCGAGCTACAATATGTCAAACCCAGAGAATTAAACTTAACAGGCTGTCATATTCATATTGCATGGATAATGAATAAAGACCATGCTCTGTATTTTTTTCAATAATTAATTAAGTCAATTGTTTTTCAGAAGAGCAATTAAAATGCATATTAATCAGCCAAAAAGGTATGATCATTTTATTGCATTCATGATCAGTAGCCTAGGTCTGTTTATTTTTTTATTTAATACTACTCTCACATGGCTCAGAGTTTTTCTCTTGGTTTGGTCTAATTTTTAAACAGTAAATACGACGATTACTTTTAGCCCTTAACGATCTATGAGAAGAAGTGTTTCCGCCATAGAAATTCCTCCGTTTCATTTGGTATGGTGGTAGCTCCATTCAAAACAACAACAGCAACAACAACAATATTCATCTCAATGATATATACATGATTATTATTATTTTTTGCCTCAGAACACTGCAATCTTTCAAAAATGATCAACACACGCAGCAGCGAGAACCAGCACTGATCTCTGCTTTAGAGAAAGCGCACACACACTTCTGGTGTTGTACAGAGCTCTAGTTAGAAGTCCAGTGGTTAGATGGAGGACAGGAAGTTGCCATGTCCAGGCTAGGGTTTACAGGAAGGCACTAGGATTGGCCCGTGGATCTTTCTGGTTCCTGTATCTGTAGGTTAGCCACACACCCAGGATCTAAAAAACAAACAGGAAAGAGAAGAGCAAAGAAGGAATTATAGGGGGGTAAACATAAAAACTGTGGTTTGTATTCAATGGGTGTTCACCTTACAGAAAATTACAAATTTGCATTTATTCAACTAAAATAATTTTTAAGCGTGCAAAATAGTTATTCCAAAATGCAAACTAAATTACATTACATTTTAACATGAATTGGAAAAAAATAAAAAACAATAAAACTACAGTTTAATCTTTTTTGGAAAAGTTCTTAACATCACGTTCTTTAAAATACAGGACAACAAATAAGCAATAAATAAACAAACACATAATGATGGATGTAGTCACAAGTGACGATCTGTGGGGTCCAAGCACTTTTTGCAAATATCGCGTCCAGTTCTACGTTTTTGTCTAAAACAATAAAAAGACCATAGATGAACATACTTATCAGGTTTTGTGATGACTGTTCAATGCTAATCATGCCAAATGCCTGCTGAGAGCTGATTGGCTGATGGTGGGTGGCCATGCTTTTGAAGTAACCCAGTTAACAAAATTCACTCACAGATTGGTACAACACTAGCAGAAAGTACACCAAAGTACACTGCAGAAAGTACACTCAATCAGACATGCACTTTCTGGAAAAAAAACAAAACTTTTGGAACTTTGCTCTGTGCCGCATTTCACGGCCACGCCCCAAAATGTCGCCGACATCCTCAGAGCCTTATACTGAAAATGCGTGTGAATTCATGCAACCAGTCTTGAGTTACGGCTGTTTCAGTAAACAAAGCTCCGCCCCTCTAAGATTGCTTGCATTGATTTTTTCATTCATTTTTAAACCACACCAATTCCACAATATTTCAAAAACACAGAGAAAACCGTGTCCCGAACTTCTGAAATCAGAAACTTTGGAAATACTTAAAAAAGCTCAGAGAACACAAGATAATATGTATTATTATTTTTTTTTAAATCTTGCAAGCTTCTGTGATGCCAATATTGTTAAAGGAAATACTGCGCTAACAGTCAAGCAATGTTTTCTGCAGCCCTATTATCTAACCATATTTATGAATAACACGTCTTTGGGGTCATCGGGGTGGGGGAGAAGGGTACGATGACGTCTGATGACAACGGGGGTGTTCACAGACGTGATTACGTCATCAATGTATTTGCATCTTCCCCGTGTTTAGTGTCACCACTGTCACCTTCATCATGTACTTATTTACTTACTGAAATATTTGCAAATTGCCAGAATCACAAACAGAAATACTGACATCACACGCACATCCTGTGGAGTATTATATGTATTATACGCCACAGGATGTGACATTAGATGACATTAGATGACATGGTGGGGAGGGGGGGTTAAAAATGGCTGAAAATTTTATGACGTAATATATGGTTGACCCCTTTATAGACAGTTTTATAGATGCTATAGATAGTTGTGCCTTACCTCAGTGAAGCTGAAGAAAAGACTGATCCCTCCGACGATGCGCAGCACCTCCCCAACGTGCTCCTGGATCTTCGCTGCACACGTGTCACATGTGGAATGAGTGAAACATGCCTGCAGGAGGAACAACCCAAATCAGAACGTCATCTTTGATAAACCACAGCAGCTATAGACCTGGAGTGGGACCTTAGACCGCAGGTTCAATAACGGCGATGCTTGTGCATTAATGCGATATGTACAGAAAAACAGAAGAGCGAGAACGATCCATCATTGATTACACAGAGAGGGGTAGTAAATCAGGTCTGCAAAAATGACAAAAACAAAAAATCACATTTGAGAGTTCATTAATGCAAAAAAAAAAAAAAACAAAACCCTCAAGAAACCCCACATGCGCTAGTCTACAGGGCTGTGGAAAAAAAATTGAGCTGGCAACACTAGACATCACTATAATCTCATACCAAGGCACAGTAAAGCTGTTCTGGTGGCTTGTTGTGGTCCAATGCCTTACGAACACACCAAGTTGCTATTTCCTTTTAAATTGTCATCCACATGTACATATGTAGACTTCTCTGACGTGGTCTCTGTCCTTTTCCAAATCTATTTATCAGTACAAGGAAGGTTAGCAAAATAAAACAAGACTAAACATTTCTGACTCTCATAAACAGCCATATCATCTCCACTATAACTAGGGCTAAACTGTTCAAACATTTAGACATCCATTGACCTTGCACTCAATGTCAAACAAAATATCCTGGGTTTGCTAAATAACACAAGAAAGGTATTTTCTTCCGATGATCAACAAGGAAAATTAGGGGAGTATATCCACATTAAATAAACTGTCACTAGTTTTTAAGGGCACTGGAACTAAATTTCCTCAGACAGAATTATACTTAATGCAAGCCATAAAGTCGTAAAATAAATCAATGTGCCTAAGTGTTGTGTATACGTATTTAGCCCTTTGTGAGGACCAAATAAAAAATGTCCTTACAAATATAGAATAGTGTCAAATGTCTGTACAATCACCTGTTCCTCACCAAAATAGAGAGTTACTGAGGTAAAGGTTAGGGTTAGGGGTAAGGTTTAGGTGTAGGCATAGTGTTAATTACATACAGTAATCATTATGTCATTAGAAATTCCACAAAAAGAGAGAAAAAACGGTGTTTGCATGCATGCATGCATGAGTATGTGTGTGTGTATGTGAGAGAGAGAGAATTACAGCAGGACAGGTGCTGTTGACTTCCACGTGAGAGAATCCGCAGCAGTTCAGGCTCTTCTCCACGTCCCTTTGTGTGGTCTGTGAATTGTTCCAGCCCACCTCCAACAGCTCATTCTGCATTCACACACACACACACACACACACACACACACACACACACACTCTGTACTTTTCTGCCATATGAAAGAAATATCTCGAAGGTCCTTAAAACAAATGTAGTGTGACATTAAGCAGCTGGTATAAATGGGCTCACAGGGCTCCCTTGTCATTCAAATAAATAAATAAATAAATAAATAAATAAACCAAATAAAAGGTGATACGTGGTATCCACATCAGATTATTTTAAAGATTATTTCGGATATTTGTGAATCAAGTACAACAACCGCACCAGTGGTCATGAGATAAGTCCACAGAATGGTATGAAGAAGTGAGGCTGGGGCTGATTTCTTTCTAGTCCAGACCATCAGAGACAGTCCTGTCAAGCGATTACACAGAGTGAAACACTGCCGAGATTTGATCTCCATTTGGGCTGAATTGTTTTCAGACATAACATGACATCAGGTGGATTATTTACAGATTAAACAAACACAGTTCTATCAGAGTACATTATATGACCAATAATATATGGACGCTTGAAGATTACACCCATATGTGCTTTCTGAACATCCCAGATTTACCATGTCTTCATGGAGCTCGCTTGGGGCATTGACATGCTAGAACAGGTTTAGCCATCTTAGTTCCAGTGAAGGGAAATTGTAATGCTTGGGGAAGATCTACATATGGGTGTGATGGTCAGGTGTCCACAAACCTTTGGCCATGACAGACATCTTTCATGTGTGAAAGTCGAGACGAGATGAGAGATTACTAATCTGACATAGGAGAAGGGGGCGGAGCTTCCAGTCGGTGTAAATTAATATCGGAGAGTTCAAAACACCTGTGCAACTGTCAATCATTCCACATTCAAATGGTGATTGGCTCATCTATAAAAAAAAAAGCATTTTTTTGCATAGCAGTGTTCTCCGATGTTAAAATGTGGAATTCCTAACATCCACCAAAAGAATAATGTTAGCATTTATAATGCAACGTGATGAGATTTCACAGGGATTTTGCTAAGGCACAAAAGCTTCCACACAGAGTATCAAGACATCACAGAACAGGACGCAAAAGACTGGCGAGAATAAAACAGCAACACTGAATCAGTCTAAAAATAACTCATCAGCATGCTAAAGTGAGTGGTATGAAATACTGCAGAGCTTCACTTCATTAGCCCACCACCATTAAACTCCGAAATGAATTAGCATGACACTTAGAGAGCCGCCGAGGCCGCTTTGTTTTATAGATTTATGAATGCTGTTATGATCTGATCAGACTTTACCTGCTGCTCTTTGTTAATGGCCAGGCACGCACTGGACACGGAGAACTGGACCACAAACACCAGGAACAGGATTATCATGTACTAATAATCAATCGTTAAGGAGGGATAAAGGAATAAACACACAGCATGATGATATATTATCTACAGGGTGTCCCAAAAGTCTCCATACATAGGGGATTATGTTCGCCAGCACCATGTTGGTTGCGCCCTCGTCAGTGGACGTTCGTGGACATAAACTTGCCATATTTCCTGTTAAAGTCCATCGCAACCTTGGGACAGCTTTCCGATCCAGCCATGAGAAAGATTTCATTACATTCATCTTTTGTCAAAGGCGTTCATAAAGGCTATCTGAAGAAATATAATATAATATAATATAATATAATATACACACACACACACACACACACACACACACACACACACACACATATAAACTGAGGAAATGTACCATCTTAAGGAAAAAACAAGGTAATTTTTCCCTCAGTTTAATCATTTGATATGTTTTCTATGTTCTATTGTGAATATCATTTGGGTTTATGAGATTCGCAAATCATTGCATTCTGTTTATTAAAAACATTGCATGCATTTATTTACATTTCACACTGCGTCCCTAGAGCAAGCAGACATATCGCAAGCAGCATAGAGCAAGCAGACACATATAATAACATAACAGTCCCAACTTTTTCAGAATTGGGGTTGTTATATATATATATATATATATATATACAGTGGTGTGAAAAAGTGTTTGCCCCTTTCCTCATTTCCTGTTCCTTTGCATGTTTGTCACACTTAAGTGTTTCGGAACATCAAACCAATTTAAACAATAGTAAAGG
>JAFFST010049584.1:220655-231093 GCA_022414735.1 Noturus placidus
GCCAGGCAAACGTTTTTGACAAGTTTCATTGCAGTTGAAACAAAGTGCTTTTGCATTCTCAATTCTGATTGGTCAGAGGGTGTTTGATTAATTTTCTATAACAGTAGCTCTTACAACTGCATTTGACAATGTGTCAAATGAACAGTAAAATATTGTGTTTGAATACATATTTTACTGACTACTATGTGTTTAGACACAATATGTTAATTCCAATTTACATTCTACATCAATCTTAGTGGGATACTGACTACATGTGCTAATAAAGAATCTTCTACATGGCTTCCTCATCAGTCACCGAATGTCAGAATGGACAAAAACTCATATTAGTGTCACGGTTTGTTCTCCACTCTCACCACTAGAGAGCAGTGCTTCATCATAATTTCTCCACAGCTCAGAATGGGTGCCCTCAAAACTTCATTTCGCTCACATTACATAAACAGAGCACTGTTCTGGATGGCTGTATATCTGAAAATAATTGCTAAATGGAGCGATGTTTTCTGTGCTTATGGTTCCCCAGGCGCAATGGGGGAGAAATTAAGATCCTGAGAAAATGGGGTTTGAATGAAAAAGAATAGGCCAGAGATAAATGGTATAAAATCCATCAATGCAAAAAAGTGATTTTTAATTCCTAAAGATATTGCTTGGCCTCAGTGGGACGGTCGTTGTGTTCCGTGGTTATAAACATGGCCTAGTTAATTTTCTAACATTCAGAAGTGAGGAAAAATAAGCACATCCAAGCACATAGATGAGCAGTTGAGAGTTCAGGGACTTGCTCAAGAACTCAGCAGTGGCAGTTGTGAGATGTGAAACCACATCCTTAAAAAAGTCACTGTGGCAGCAGGGATGTTGTCCAGTGAATTGTTTCCCCTATCACTGCGTAACAAACAGTCCAAAGTGTAGAGCTTTTTTCAGGCTGGATTGGAGTGTTGTACAGTGTTGTGTGGGTTAGAGTTAGGAGTTAGGGTTAGACTTATAGGGGGAGTTAGATCAGATCCAGCTCCACCCTTTTGAAGTTCTCAGTTGTGAAGAACTAGCGAGAAATGTGTGATCGTCTACATTTGTGTGTGGTTTACAGCAACCTGTTTGTGTTTATTTTCCTTCTCAGCAGGCTGCCAGATGTAGAGAGAGTGACGGAGTCTGACCTGACCTGAGCACAGACTGTGGAGCTATAAATAACAACAGATTAGAGATGTTAAATGACTAGGTATATGTCAGACTGGTCTCAGACCCACTTCTGTATGCTCCGTCTTCAGATATGAGACCAGAGATATTATACCATAATAAGTCTCAAAATAGTACATGCTCTCTTTGTCCAGCATATGCAACAACACAGGTGCACTGTACATGGTTTTACATAAACAACAAGCATTATAAATCCAATATGTGATGGTGGCTGACACAGCACCAATGGTTCTGATGTACTGAGTAAAGCAGATCATGCATAACAACAGCGCCATGTTTTCCAGAGCCAGAGAACCCACTGCAGACTAGAAGGCCACCTTCTGTAGAATTGTAAGGAAAAAAATAATGATTCATTGTCAGCTTTGTTGTGCCCTTCTCCTGTCCGACTGTGCTGCTGCTCTTCTTTTATCTACCACCCCTACCATGTCCCCATACACTCCTCACTGTGACTCTTTATCTGGCTCTATTTTTGTCAACTCACTTCCACTTCTAATTATTTTCATTGCTGATTTGAGTCTCTTGTGCAATATTCTCCCAATTAGCAATGAGAAGGAGATCAAAGGTTGACACTCTGCTCAGCTGGCACTCAAACACTTACTATACAGCCAAATGTTCTGCTTCTTTGATGCCTGTAACATCCCTTATGCGACTATAGTATGATGCATTATTATTTATACCACAGTGCTGTTGAATTCTCAAATCTGATGGGTCAGGAGGTGTTGATTCATTTTCCAGGTCAGCTGCAAAGCAAATCACAGGTTTATATTAATGTGCTTGTCCTAATATGTTATTGTTTCTATAGCAACGACTGTGAGAAGATGAAAACTGATTATTTTTGGAAGGAGTCTCTAGTGTCAGCACTTTATAACAGTCAGAGGTCTCCCTAATATCATACCATCCATCCATCCATTTTTTATACCCCTTACCCCGCTGGGTCACGGGGAACCTGGAGCCTAACAAGACAGGGTACAACCCATCACAGGGCACAATCACTCACCCATTACGGACAATTTGGAAATGCCTATCAGGCTAAAACTCATGTCTTTGGACTGGAGTACCTGGAGGAAACGCCTACAGCAGGGGAAGAACATGCATACTCCGCACACATTGGGCAGCAGTGGGAATTGATCCCCCGACACTGGAGGTGTGAGGCAAATGTGCTAACCACTAAGCCACTGTGCACCCAATATCATACCAATCAATACCTTTTGATTGACCAATTACTTTAAAAGATGGTACTGTTTGAGAGATATAAGCAGGTGTTACAATGATTTGCTCATCTTTCTAGATGTTGCACAATCATGGGGCAGCACTGTCACTGCACCATTAAGCTCCACAGAGTTATTATTGCACCTAGTGGTCCAAAATGGGAACTGCAAGAAGCTAACAGGGGTCCACTGGGGCAGGAAATCCTCTGCCTCATGTTCAGGGGAGAAACAGTACACAGGATATATAAGGACAGGGTTGCCAGAGCTGGCTAGCTTTAAAAAAAATACTCGGTGGCTTCTATAGCAAATATATATTTATAATATAAGATCACAGAACCATATAGAATCACACTCAAGAAACACACTCAAGAAACCACTCAAGAATCATATTAAATAAAAAATGATTCTTGACATGAAAAGGGTTCTTTGCAGAACCTATGGTGCTGTAAAGAACCATTGAACAACCTTTATTTGTAAGAGGGTACACGTGAGTTGAGCTATATGGTTCTTTGGAAATTAAAGAAGTTATTTATGTTTCATTATGAGTTCTTCAGAGCAGTGTATTGGTTCTTCAAGGGATCATCCTTTAACAGGTTAAAGTGAACCCTATAAGGTTCTTTGTGGAACTAGAAAATGTTCTCCTGGCATCACGCTTAAGAACCTTACCTTGTTCCTTAAAGCACTAACTAAGGATTTTAGAGAACTTATGATAACGTGGTTCCTTGGCACATAGAACTGCTGCGAAGAACCTTTTCTGGGTTCTGTATCGCACCAGTAAATTGATGGTTCTCTAAAGAACTTCTTTAGAGAATGTAAAAGGTTCTTTGTGCAACTTAAAATGGTTCTCCTATGACATAAGTTCCAGTTCTAACTGGAAACTTTATTTTTAAGAGTGTAGGGGTCCTTATGGATACAGTGAACTTCAAGGCTCTTCTTTCAGAAAACAAATGAATAAAGATTTAAATATTGGAGGTTAAACTGTAACGAAAACCCTTTTATCAAGATCGTTTTTTGGCAACATTTCCCCTCTCCTTTCTTTTCTTTAACCTTTCTCACATCATAAAAAGAAACATCTTGAGTCAGAGAAACGTGTGAGTGAAATTGGACTCGTGAAAGAGCCTTGAACTTGCCTTTTAGTGCTGATAAGATTAGGAACGTCTCTCCCAAAGTGAAATTTCCTGAGGGAATATTTCAGAGCCTTTTGAAATATACAAATTACATGAATTATAGGCCCAAGATAAGAATGTTTCTGAAATCGACTCCATCCTTAGATCAGAATCCCTTAAAATGTTAAAAGGAAAACAGAGCAGTGTGTAATGATGGAGCTGCACGGTGACTACCCCGTGCACTTAGTCCATGTCTGAGTGATGATCTGCTGTGCATTGCAAACTCCTTGTCCTATTACTACTGCTGGAGCAGCGAATAACTATTTCAGTGTGATCTCATCTTGGACTCTCCTGGGTATTGTGTTCTTTTTTTATGTCATGGTGCATTATCAGTCTCATCCTTGCCTCCTGTGAGAACGTTTGCTCATTTATGTCACTGGTTTTAAAACTCGCAAAAGCTTCTAGGAGAGGACATTGTTCATATACAATGTAGAGCACAGCGTGTGCCTCTAAAAGGCTTCCTCTGCCAAATACAGCTGCATTTTTTAAGCCAGCAAGAGCTTGATTAATGGCTGAAAGTCAACAGAGAGACAGGATAATATAGGCTTTTTGTAACATATAATGCTTGTTACTTTTATATGCTAGAAATGTGGAGATACAGGCTTTTCTAAATACTTATACAATATAAAAAGCAGGAGTCAATCGTGTGTGTGTGTGTGTGTGTGTGTGTGTGTGTGTGTGTGTGTGTGTGGGTGTGTGTGTGTGCATGAAATTTCTCA
Organism: Noturus placidus; assembly: GCA_022414735.1. Lineage (NCBI taxonomy): Eukaryota > Metazoa > Chordata > Actinopteri > Siluriformes > Ictaluridae > Noturus > Noturus placidus. The sequence continues at coordinate 224,931 of JAFFST010049584.1, forward strand.
GATGCAACACTACAGTTTGCTCGGATTCCTGCAGTCTGTGGGAGTTCTCTCTCTTTTCCTCACATTCTCGTGCACAAGTAAGTGTGCCATTAAGGCAGGGTTTGCACAACATGCTCTGCTTGACAGTGCTAATTAGCAACTTTAGCATGTTAACCACCGAGCACCTCTCTAGGGAAGCTGTGGAACTATGATGTCACTAACCTTGGACTTGCTTAAATGTCTACTCGGCACTGATTGATAGATCACCAGGAGTTACAGAGGAATAAATAAATAGAGCTAATCTTGATTCATGGGTAATTAAAAAGGCTCTTAATGCAGTGGCACGCTGCCCAGCGAAGGACAGGGGCTAGCCACACAGCGCATGTAAAAGCAGTGAAAGCTGAAAGTCAATAAGAAAATCAGCGCATTAGATAATTAGCAAGATGTTCATTATGGCCATGATAATGGATGGCTAAGGTAGTAGCTTCTCAGTCAGTCTGCTTGTCTACTTCAGGCATGTTTGTTTCAAAGGAGTAGCAGTGTGACACAGTGGTTCAGCCTGAAGCAGTCACTGCAACGAAAAGGTCAGAGTTGACTAATGATATGAGACAGTCACTCTGAGCCCTTGACCCAAATGTTAGATTCCATGAAGGCACATGCTGGAAAAATGATGCACCATGGAGAAACGTCAAAGGACCTCCTGAAGGCATCCTGGGGTGAGGAACATTTGGCTAATGCAGCGGTGTATGAAACTGATACTAATTACCCCAACAGATCATCATGAAGCAAAGCCTTTAAAAGCAAAACTCATGAGACTGAAAAGAATACGACAGATTTTTTTTTTCTTTTCTTCAAATGAATCTCTATCTGCTGCCATCTGTAGCATGTGATTACTGCTGACTGGGATTTTAAAAGAACAGAAACATAGAACATACACTACCAGTCAAAAGTTTAGACTCACTCTTTATTTTTATTCATTTTTCCTCATTTTATAATAATAATAATAATAATAATAATAATAATAATAATAATAATAATAATAAGAGGAAGAAGAAGAAGAAGAAGAAGAAGAAGAAGAAGAATGTCATCAAAATTCTGGAGTAACACAAATGGAACTATGGGAATTATGTTGTGATAAAAAACCCCCAAAATAAATGAAAATAATTTAGAATTTTAGCATCTCAAAATAGATGCCCCCTTTTGCCTAGAATTTCCTGAAATGTATTCTTGGCATTTTCTCAACCGATTTCATGAGCAATTTCCCTGAGATGATTTTTAAACAGTATTAAAAGGAGTTCACACCTACACTGGACATTTATCGGCTGCTTTTCGGAATATTTCCCTCCGAGTCGTCCGTTTAAAAAATTCTTTTTTTGTAAATAAAATGTTAGTTTTCTAATGAAAGACATGAATATGTTGGAACGATTACATTTTTTATCTACAACACCGATTTCAAACATTTTAACCATACACCTGCAGATCAAAAGCTTTTTAAGATCATTTCAGTCTCCAAACTTTTGTAGTGTACATGTCAGATGTCTATGGGTGAAACATGACTTGACATGGTGTGTTGTTTTAGGAAAATAATCAACTACCAAACAACACTGTTTTTTTTTTTCTCAAAAAACACTTTGTCATATTACAGAGAAGATGTAAAAACACAAATTCCTCCGTCCTGAAGACTTTCCCATGTTATAAATCAGTGGCACTGGAGACTCCTTCCGAAAAACAAACTAAACAAACATGAATTTAAAAAGAAATGTCCTGTCTTAGTCATTACTGTTCGAAAAATATATATATAAAAACCCCCAAGAACCTTAACCATTTCAAAGAACCCTTACGGAACCTGTTTTTCCTGAGTGTGCATGCAAAGTGATCTTCAATCCCATATTGTAATGAAATTCCAGTCTACTGACCTGCAGCTTGTTGGGTTTGCTACACACACATTACTTTAATGAACATTTTTAGCATTTAACAGTGATGTAATACCTTGGCATGTCATTTTCTTTGGATCTTCTTTGTTTTAGGTTTTTTTTTGTTTTATTTTAAAATTGTGGATCATTACAATGACTGACAATCTGAAGTCCTCTGAGCCTGCAGTACACAGCTAAACCTTTTCCACCTTCTCTCCATCATTACAGGTATGAGTCAAAAATCAGAGCCCAGTGGTGCAGCTCTGTAGACCCCAAGCATGAACACTGATCAAAAAAGGTAGTCGAAGAAGCTGGTTTATGTGTGTGTGAGGGTGTGTGTGGGCATCTCTGTGAGTTGCTCTTTGTGATCATTCCCACATCATTAGTATATCTGAGTAATTGTATTTTTTTCTCGGTGAACACATGATGCCTGCTGGGCTGCAATGAAATCAAACCTAGAACAAATTAATGATTGGATTGCTATGCCCCTCTGCACTGTTGACACATGGGTAGAACATTTATAACACAAAAAAGCAGTGAAGGAGACCAAAATCAGCTGCCTGATCCTCTCAAAAACTTTCAGCATTCTATACCAAAGAGCCATGCACAAATGCAGTGCATACCTCTCATCAATATAGGTCTATGTAAGAGAAAAAAAAACACAACAGTGACTGCTGTTATAGGAAAATAATCAACGACAGGGTCGACAGAAGTGGATTTAGCGTTAACACACCAAAGTAACCAAAGTCTTTTTAATTAAAGAACAAGTACTTAATAAGATAATAATCATTAACAAAGTCCGTCATTAAATTTTTTCCTTTTGGTGTTGTGAAAATGACTGTTAAGCGCTGACACTGGAGACTCCTTCCAAAACACTAAATAAACACCTCCTGACATAAAACATCACCATATCAACAATTACAAATGTTTAAAAATTTTTTGTTTATGTGCAGTCAAGTCCCTGTATAGGTTGTGACTATAAAAATTATAATGTATTAGAACAGTGGTTCTGAACCGGGGGGCGCACGCCCCTGGGGTGGATAGATAGATAGACAGATCGATAGATAGATAGATAGATAGATAGATAGATAGATAGATAGGTTGATTGATTGATTGATTGATTGATAGATAGATTGTATATAGAATAGATAATCATTATACCTGGTCTCCTCCAATGGCGGGGGGGGGGGGGGCGTGCCACATGATAGGGAAGGCTTGGGGGGATTTAGTTGCAAAAGGTTGAGAACCTCTGTATTAGAACAAACATGTACAAGTCTGAGACCACATTGATTATCTGGGATTGTTTATTTTTTCATGTAAAAATGTAAATTAAACTGAAAGTTTTAGATTTTTAAAATGTTTTAAAAAAAGAAGAAGCAAATGTTCACAATCAATATCAAAGACTTAATATTCAAGATTCTGCACTATTTCTAAGTCCCTATGTTTAAATCTTATGATATTGATCATGTTAACTACTCTGTACAAAAGGTCAGATTTTCCTCGTGTCTATTCTCTTCTATTGAAGCATGTGATCAGACAACACTCAGATGGATTGGATCTAAAATGGATCACAAGGTTTTGCACAACCTTGTGGAGTCCATGAGTCCAGCTCGAGTGCACACTGTCATGTAAATATTTCAAAGGTGCAACTTTCACTCAAGCTGTTGTCAGTAATATCATTTGTAATGAACATTGTTGTATGAAATTAGAAAATAATGCAAAATAGAAGCACTTTCACTAATGCTCTCAGACTTTTGGACCCCATGGTATGTAAGAATGAACGATAAGTCTAGAATCCATCAAAGCAGTATTATCAAGCCAAAATACTATGTTATACAAGACATATATTTTGGGCAGAAAGTAAGAGTGTGAAACTCAGAAGTTTTTGCTAAAATGTTTTTTATGTAATGCCTCCTGACTCTGGCTCATCTTGTCCTTCTAGTCTCAAACACACACACACACACACACACACACACACACACACACACACACACACACACACACACACACACGGGGTGGCTGCAAGTCAAACAGCCCCTGGCAAGTTTGTAATAAAAATGTTTACTCTCCCCAAGGTGCTGTTTTTTTTTCCTTATCGGGCTATCAGTTATAATATATATATATAGTGGAAGAAAATGCAGGCGGGTTATGAACGTAAGGAATAAGGAAACGAGTTAAGTTATAAATGATTAGATATGGGCATTTAGTCTGTGCTGACCTTGAAACTAGAAAGAGAGAGAAACTTCAAGGGAGAGAGAAAGGTGTGAAAAAGAAGAGCTAAGCAGGTGTGACAGCTGAGAAAGCTTTCACAGGACAAAAAGGTTTCTAAGGCCTCCAAGCAATGCTAAGCTGTGGCTGACCCCATCACTGACCCCGGTGTACGCCTCCACTGGCAAGGAGGGGTGGAACTGTGTTCAAAGACAATACAGCACCTCTGCAGGAAATGAGGGGAAAACACTTGATGTGTTTCTGTAGTCTATAAGACACACAGGTTTATATTGATTCTACTAAATGTGTTTCTATAGTAAAAAATCATTCACATGGAATTGTATGCAATTAATAGTTAGCACATTTGCCTCACACGTCCAGGAGTGGAGGTTCGAATCCTGCCTCCGCCTGGCGTTTACGGAGCTTGCATGTCCTCCTCCTGCTTTGTAGGGTTTCCTCTGGGTACTCTGGTTTCCTCCGTCTATCCAAAGACGTGCATTCTAGGCTAATTGGCATCTCAAAATTGCCTGCAGTGTGTGAACGTGTGTACAATTGTGCCCTGTGATAAGTTGGCACAGGGGCGTAACCTGGCCTGTGTATTCAGAGCTGTAGCCACGAATATATTGGAATATATTGGAGCGGGTCGTCACTACGTAACTGAACATCAGTAAAAGAAGATGGCGGTGTTGTGATTTTATATCTTCAGCGAACGGAGGCGAGACCAACCAGACAGGGTTTACAGGAGAACATGTGGAAACACTCATGTCTTATTGGCTGACGACTCTCGATTCTGCCAAACGCTCGCTCACACAGTCAGTGTGAGGAAAAATGGATATTCGCCAGAATTTAGTATTTTTTTTAAACCAGTAAAGGGGTTGAAACTGAAACACTAACGTCCTCTCATGCTGAGCAGGAACACAAGGCGTTTAAATGTCTATATGAGTTCCAGTTTACGCGAACGTGATATGAGCAGAGCATAAAAGAAGATAATGGACTTTGCATGGCTTTGTAGCAGCTAAACCCATACAATAATAGCTTAGTTGTGCCTCCACTTGGCCCGAAACACCAAACTAGCCTAGTTAGAAAAGTTTTATATTTTAATAGTCTGGTAATTCTACAAACAGTGACAACACCTGAGGCAAGTTTGATGATAAATCCAACTTTTTCTGATCATGTCATACATTCACAGCTAAATTACCTCAGCTTCCATGAAACAAAACTAATTCTACTAGCTGAGCTGGAAAACAATGTACGGAGAATAATCCGGGCCCAGCCCTGGATGATGAACAGTCCATGGATGGATGGATGGATAAAAACCTTTCCTTCAGACTCAGTGCTCAGATCATACAATCAGTTCCTATTTCAATCCACAAGAGGGCAGCAGATATTAACGCTTGGTGTGTTTTTTTTTCTGTTCCGCTCTATTCAACCGTTATTTTCTGCTCATTGAATTATTTGAACATCCTTTCCCCAAATCAACTCTGTAGAGACTCATTACAGCCGTCTGTTCAGTCAACCTTTCAACCTACACGAGCAAGGATTTGAACATAAATGAATATTACAATTCATACAAACACACGGTGCTGATCAGATGGACATTTAATATAAACGAAAAGAGAAATGGTGAGATAAAGGAAAGAAACGATAACATCTCATATGAACACTCTGATCATGTTTGTTTCCTTCGCAATGACAAAATTACGTAATAACACTCCATTTTATCCGTTTTGTCAGCCTTAAAATAAACTTTTACACCGAAGAAGGCGGGGCTATACGAGTTGGGTCGGTGTGTGACATCACTTCCGCTCTCGAGGCGCCTTTTCGTCGCTCGCGAGCTGTATTGTTCTTCCATTTCCGCACGCCGCGCGCTGGACCTCTACTCTTTACATCCGTGCTGCTGCTGCGCGTTTCTCCGCAGACCGCGTCGTCGTCTCTTCACCTCAACCGAATACAGGAGAAAACAAACAAAAAAACCAAACCAGCGCAAGGATTTGCGGTAGTTTCACCGCCGGATTTTACAGGTTTGCTCCGCGCTTGAGCTTTTTTTTTTTTTTTTTTTTAAT
>JAFFST010049584.1:253300-275684 GCA_022414735.1 Noturus placidus
TTGATGTTCCGAAACACTTAAGTGTGACAAACATGCAAAGGAACAGGAAATGAAGGGGGCAAACACTTTTTCACACCACTGTATATGAGAGAGAGAGATCTCCAGTGCTTTCATTAGAGATCATGTATAGTTCTGCAAGACCAGTCTCAATGGTTACCGTATTTTCCGCACTATAAGGCGCACCTAAAAGCCTTAAATTTTCTCAGAAATCGTCCGTGCACCTAATAATCCGGTAGGCCTTATGTGTGGACTGAGTTCCAAAATCTGTAAAAATGCTGTGCGACTTTGGTTGGTGTAACAACCGTATGCGCTTTATACCACGGTGCGCCTTATGTATTAGTCAAGTACAGAAATAGACCCCGTAATTGAAACTGCGCCTTTATAGTGCGGAAAATACGGTAATTTAAAAAAAAAAAAGGCACTTCTCGTGCCTACTGAAAAGCTCTAACACGTGGGATCTGTTGCAATGGCCACGTTAATAGGAACACATGTACACTTGCTAATTCATGCAATTCGCCAATCATGTGGTAGCAGCACAGTTTTTATTTATTGAAATCATGTAGCTTCAGTTAATTCTCAGAATTGGGAAGAATGTGACTTCAACTGTGATTCTGATCTGAGGTGGCTCAACACTTAATGCTCTGGTTTACTGATCAGAAGGTCGGGGGGATTTAAGCCCCAGCACCTCCAAGCTGCCACTGTTGGGCCATTAACCCTATATACTCCAGGGGTGCCGTATCAATGGATGCTGGCCCCAAATTCCTAACAAGCTGGCATATGCAAAAAAAAAAAAAAAGAATTTCACTCTGCTGAAATGTGTATTTGACAGTCTCCTCCTCCTCCTCCTGATGATATCTGATCTGTTGTAGCCCATCCACATCAAGGTTTGGTGGTGCTTTTCTGAGCACCACGGTTGTAAAGTGGTTGTTTGATTAACTGTAGCCTTCCTACCCTTCCAGTAATGGAACACAATGTACTTTTCTGCTGATGTTGTCAGTCCACCTCCAGGTTTGATGTGTTGATGCTTTTCTGTTCACTACAGTTGTAACAAAGGGTTTTTTTATTTTATTTTATTTCTTTGCCGTTCTCATCAGCTCAAACTGGATTTTTCTCAACAAGGCAATTCTGCCTGCATACCTGCGGCTCACTGGATGCTTTGTTTTTCCACACCACTCTCTGTACGTGTGTGTGTGTGTGTGTGTGTGTGTGTATACCGTAAGGACAGCAGTTTCTGTAATACTTAAACCAGCCCATCTGGCACCATGCAGTCAGTCCCTGACATTTTTGTTTCACCATTCTAATGTTTGATGTGAAGATTAACTAGCTGTTGACCTGCATGCATTGCACTGATTTGGATAATTGTATGTTCCTAATAAAGTGGACAATTAATGCATGTTAAACGAATGGCCGATTAACCCAATAAATCCTATTCGTCATTCAATCGCAGAGTTGGCTGCTTTGTCTTGTAATCCACCGAATAATAATACAGGGTTAAATCTGTGGCTCAAAAACATTGGTCTTTTGCTCGTTGGCTCCCTTTTATCAAGTCTGCATTTGTCAATCCAGCCAATTAATGCTGATGTCCGTGTCATTGCCCTAGAGCTAGTGTTGATTGCTGACTGGCTTAACAGGCTTTTCTATTATTATTTTAGACACAAGTCCTCAGTGCGGATTTTAATGAGCAATACGGAGCGCTCCGGCTCCATCCAACAATTGGGGAAGCTTGTTTGTGTGAGAGTTAGGAGGTGGACCAATCTGTGAACAGTATGATGAGAAACTATGAAAGCAGATAAACAGAATATCTCTAAAGGGGGTGAAAAAAAACCCATTCGGTCCATCTTTCTGCAGTTAATGATGACGCAGAAGCCGAAGTGTGTGTGTGTGTATATGATCGTATGGCCTATGGCAGCAGGGGTGTGCTTATTACACTTGTGAATCCCATGCACGACCATTGTGTTTCTGCATTTCTTCCCTTAACATGCTGAAGGTGAGAAACGTGATGTCATGAATGCCATCCTGTGTGTGTGTGTGTGTGTGTGTACGTGTACACCTCTCTAATGCTTCTAAAGAGTGGGGGGTGGGGGCATAATCAGACACCGGCTGTTAAAATCTCTGCAATGCTACTGCACCGTTTCATCATCAAAACTGAGAGCTCTTAAAGAGACTACAGTCTGCTGTGAACAAAGTTTTAAAAATGTTTTAGATGACTCATTTAATAACAAAAAAAAAAAGAAAATTAGCCTGCAGAACTGTGCGAGTGAATTAATTGAGTGATTAACCGAGTGATTAATCTCAGCACCGGTGATCATTCGAGTGAAGCGACGATGATGAGGCTCATGTTTAAATGCCACAAGTGACTTTTACCTCAGGCGATGAGACAGATTGATGTGGATAATTGGAGATGACCGATGTCTCATTTGTAAACTTCTTCTTTTCAGTTCTTTCAAATTGGTCAGAAAGCCCCCCCATATGTAGACTAGGTTGTAAATGTAGAGGTAGATCGGATTTTACCAAATGAGGATTTTACAATACTAGAACTTACTTGCAAAATGAGTGATTCATTTGAGTTCTGGAATATCTGTAGAATACAGTTTAAGAATAAGGTTTAAGAACTGTATGTGAACAGAATGTCAGTTACCATGTTTTATAGACAAATTATTAGACTTGTACATTTTGTCACTTTCTTTTTATTTTATTTTATTTATTTTAGTTTTTGACCAGCTATTTTATTATATACTTCACATTTTGAAAAGGTCTTTGACTTGACTTGCTAAAGTGCAGTGTGAATCCAACCAAGTCTTTGTATGTAGAATTTGGCTCACACGCCCTTTTATTCTACTGTAGTCTCCTAACCTTTTACTGCACTCTTCTTCTACATCCTGATAAGTACAGAGTAAAAAATGTTCTCTCTCTCTCTCTCCCCATCCATCCATCCATCTTATATATATGTGGATTTAGTGCAACTGACACGTTTCTAAGAGTACGTACGTATGAAGATGGTAAGCAAGCTTAATGCATACTGTTTAGAAGGTGGATAGTGGAACGTGATGAAATCAGTTAAGCGCTGATGAGATGCTCTACTTGTCAGCACTCTCCTGGCCTTGTGGACGGTGAAATTATGAAACTGTGTCGGGGACAAAATATCATCCGTTCGTTTCTTTAATACATGGCTGTATATAATGTTGATAGAACAATACGATGTTTGTGACAGCAATTAATCATTTAACCGCACAAAGAAATGAGAACATGGCTTTATGGTGTCACTGTACTGATGTTTAATTATTTTAGATTTTTTTGTAATACTACCTTGCTGTAAATAAATCTCGGAAATAACAGATACTCTTCTGTCATTCTTTAAGCCCTGTCTGTGTTTGTTCAACTTCCAGCCAGCTTGCTGCTGGGAAGCAAAGATTCAGTTGAAGGCCTTGACACGCTCTCTGCTACCTAATCTACTGAAAGTAGGGCAGCTATAAAAGGCTGATGGATACTTCTCCAAAAAGGGGAAAAAAATTAGCTACTCTGTCAGAAAAAAAAACAGGTTGCTCTGCTGTGTGATGTGACTCATATAAAAAAATATCTTTCTGAATTGGAACCTCATTAAAAAGTTCTGTAAGGCCTGTTGAATGACCAAGCTGTGGGTGCGTGTGCTTAAAGTCTAGACATTTTAATGGGATGTGTATTCCAGGTCTGAGTGCGCACTCTCTGGTTTCCTACACTGTGGTAGACTGAGATCAATGAGACACTTGGAGCTCCTCTTTATCTCAGCCTGACTACTCCGAGGGTAGGCAGGTGCCATCGCTCTCTCGTCATACCAAACATTGTCTGTCTAATAGACATCGAAGGGAAATGTTCAGCGTGTCTCACAATGAACAGCATGTGAATGCCAATCATTACGAGTTTGACCGCAGCTCCTAAGAAGACTGCAATCGCAGTGTCATATCATGTGTACTTTTTCTTTTATTTAAACCCCTTTCACTAAAACCTGAACCACACCACAGGAATTGCGCCGCCTGTTCACTTTTTGCTAGTTCTATAGTCAGTAGCTACTTTATTAGGAACACCTGTACTCGTAAGGTATCTTTCCAGAGGTACAGAATGATCCAAAAAAACAAAACACACAAATGAAAACCCCATCTAGTGCTTATCAGTTTTGCAGGTGCAAAGACCTTGTTGATTGGAGAATGGCCAGGCTGGTCAAGCTAACAGGAAGGCTATGGTTACTCAAACCATTGGTTACAACCATGAGAAGTAAAGTATCCCTAAACACAAAACACACTGAACATTGAAGCTACTGAGTTACAGCAGCTTAACACCATATTAGTTTCCACTCCTGTCAGCCAAGAACAGACGTCTGAGGACACGCTGAGCCCACACTTGCCGAAAATTCACAGTTAAAGATAGGAAAAAATGTCTCAGTGGCGTTTTCAAGTTTTTGTCTCATTGGATAATTGAATGAATGAGCAGGTGTTCCTATTAAAGTGGCTGGTGAGCGTAGTTGCTTTTGGAAAAAAACGAAAAAAGCAGATGGTAACTCTCTTCATAACGACTGTTCATATTTCCATTTCTCATATTATAATGGGACATTTTAATAAAAAAAGTAAAAGTCCAATGTGTAAGAATAAAAAAATTATATATTTTGAGTAAAAAATTATAATGCAAATCAACAGTTTATCAACTATAAAATTCTAACATGGCTATATTAAATATCATTTTTGAATTAAGAAGAAAAAATCTCATAGGTGACTCAGCCAATCATGTCGCAGCTGCGCAATAACAGAATCTGATTAGAGAGATTAGAAAGATGTGGTTTCATCAGACTTGAGATTCGATGGCATGTGCGATCGGAGATGCTTTTCTGCTCACCACAGCTGTAAAGAGTTACTTGCATGAATGTCCAGGTGTTCCTAATAAAGTAGATAGTGAGTGTATAGCAATATTCTTGACGTGCGCAATGTCTACTACTGCTTACAAAGACATGAAGGCATTCCTTAGAGTCTGGTACAAATATAGAACATGTATTGTATATTTCATTTGGGGCGCACGGTGGATTAGTGGTTAGCACGTTCGCCTCACACCTCTAGGGTTGGGGGTTCGATTCCCACCGTGACCCTGTGTGTGCGGAGTTTGCATGTTCTCCCCGTGCTCCAGTCCAAAGACATGCATGGTAGGATGATTGGGTGTCTGTAGTGTATGAATGAGTGGGTGATTGTGACTGTGCCCTGCGATGGATTGGCACCCTCTCCAGGATGTACCCTGCCCTGTGCCCCATTGTCCCTGGGATAGGCTCCAGGTGACCCTAAAAAGGATAAAGCGGTATAGAAGATGGATGGATGGATATTTCATTTGGGATTTTGTGTATTTCAAGATAAACCCAAGTCTGAGAATATGAAATGGTATCGAGAGCAACAGAAATGAAGTTAATGGTCTTAAGTGCTTATATTTTCCTAAAAAAAAAATCCTTAAACTGACACTTCATAATTGTGGACACTGTACATGACAAATTAAATAAAAACACATCTATTTTAATTCATGTGAGATTCATTTCAGGTCAATTCTGTCATCTGCGCTTCTCAGAGACACACTGCTCGCGTCTCCTCACTGTTGGCATGGCAACTGGGGGCGTCTCGTTAGCGGGAGCACTTGACTCTAGACATCGCCTGACCACACGAACAAATCCCTCGAAAACAATTTAGACTTCGATGTGAATCAGTTTTCACGTTAAACAGCTGTAGAGGGCTGACTGGAGGAGACACGGCTGTACTTTACTGAGCTTTAGGCACTTGCTTGTCCCCAGAGTCTCGAGTCCTTTTCTTTGCTTTCATACACATGCTCCTTCTCATGCTCTGCTAAGATTTGAGGTTTCCTGTATGTCTTCTGGCTCCGCCTGTAGCTGCAGTCTAATTTTAGGGTGCTAGCCACGGAAGGACAAAACTTTGACACAGCTTGCTATTTTAATTCAATTTTAATTACTCAGCCCTTCACTAGAATAAAATCTCACTGCAACCTGGCACACGTCATGCTAATTTAGGAGCTTGATCAATGAGATAAGGATTAGGTATAGAATTAAATAGACTGATTGTTATAATACAGTATTCAGGAACATATAAGAACTCTGAATAAATAAAGCTGTAACTGAATAATAATGATGCAATTTGACTACTGTTATTGTTAAAAGTAATGAAACCCAATGAGGTGTGCTGTTATAGGGAAATAATCGGTGTGATGTGGATCAACGTAAAGTAGTGTTGCTGCCGAGTTACCACCATGAAGTTTATTATTTTGTAATAACAGTACATCCTGAAGCATTTTATTCCTCTTACACCACATCAATTTGCCAATGATTTTGAATAACAATTATTATTATTAATTAAATAATGACGTCATACTTACATACAAAAAAAAATTATTTAGGGTTACATTTAATGTTCTGTAAAACAAGTTTGTTCCTGTAAAGCTATAACAATTGTTTGCTCACCAGCCTCTATATTTCCTCTCTGAAAAAAAACAAAACAAAAAGCACACAGCTTGTAATGTTAGCAAGAGGCCTGATGTCTTTCCTCTTGCTTACTAACTGTTACAAAGCACTGGCATTGGAAACTCCTTCCAATGAGATCTCACCTCGTGGAGTTGCAGTGATCATGAGAACAGTGAGGAATCAGCCCAGAACTACACGGGAGGATCTTGTCAATGATCTCAAGGCAGCTGGGACCATAGTCACCAAGAAAACAATTGGTAACACACTACGCCATGAAGGACTGAAATCCTGCAGCTCCCCTGCTCAAGAAAGCACATATACATGCCTGTCTGAAGTGTGCCAATTAACATCTGAATGATTCAGAGGACAATTGGGTGAAAGTGTTGTGGTCAGATGAGACCAAAATGGAGCTCTTTGGCATCAACTCAACTCGCCGTGTTTGGAGGAGGAGGAATTCTGCCTATGACCCCAAGAACACCATCCCCACCGTCAAACATGGAGGTGGAAACATTATGCTTTGGGGGTGTTTTTCTGCTAAGGGGACAGGACAACTTCACTGATGGACGGGGCCATGTACCGTCAAATCTTGGGTGAGAACCTCGTTCCCTCAGCCAGGGCATTGAAAATGAAAAGTCATTACTAAGTCATTACCAAGTACTAAGTCATGTTTTGCAGAGGGGTCAAATACTTATTTCCCTCATTAAAATGCAAATTAATTTATAACATTTTTTTACATGCGTGTTTCTGGATGTTTTTGTTGTTATTCTGTCTCTCACTGTTCAAATAAACCTACCATTAAAATTATAGACTGATCATTTCTTTGTTAGTGGGCAAACATACAAAATCAGCAGGCGATCAAATACTTTTTTAACTTACTGTTAAACATACAGAAGCTCTTTTTATCTATCCATTTATTGCCTTGTCTATTTATTTATTTTTTAAAATTCATACGTGACTATAATTTAAACAAGAGAATTCCCAACAAGCAGCAAAAAAAAAAAAAACAAAAAAAAAAACACTAAAATGAAATAAATGCAAGTAAGCATCTTTTCTGCATTTAAAATTCAGATGATCGATAAAGAGCTTAAGCACATTTCTGTATCAATAGACAACTGATCCATCAACTCCCACACAAATAAACGTTCCCTTTTACTCATTCTGTGGAGATCTACTAGCGTATATTCTGATTCACTGTTGCCTGAAGGGGCCATTAGTTATTTGGGTGCAGGAAAGGATTTTTCCCCCCAATCCAAAAGAATCCCCCTGCATGGCAATTATAGCACAAACAGGTCTTAGCTTAAGGCCTAAACGTGTCTGAGAATTAAACTGCTAGCATGGTGACTGTAACACCGTAATATTCAGTGCTTGAATTATATCATATAAAAAGGATTGCATTTCCCAAAAGAACATGTCATCGACTCTTAACAGAAACACGACTGAATTAATTAATTTGCCATCTCAATTCTGGGCCTCCCACATTTCCCAGCACACTGCAGATGGTGAAGTATGCTCTGTGCTCAGAGTGTGGATTTGGCAGCGGTTGTGATTTTCATAGCGAATCCCTGATGCTTTGTTACGAAACCTCTACATTTTAGACAGAACTTTGACGAATGTGCTCTATTTCGTACCACTCTGGATAGCAAAGTTCCAGCTTTGGGGAATTCACTCTTGTGTCCGTGTTACCCTGTTTCCAGCCGGTGGAATCGAGTCACATCTGGTGCCTTCATCCTTTAGAAGGAGAGGAAATAGATTTGGTGAATCTAGCAGCTGCCAGGAGAAAAAGCCAGCACCTGTCACTTGGGACGTCATTAAGCTTCGAAGGAAGACGGATAGAGACACCAGCCTGTCCCTATCTCCTCTGATTCTCTTGCTCTTGCTGCATTCCATCCCTCAATCTCTTTTTCTGTCGTCTTCCTTTCACCTTTCCACCTTTCTCTGTAGCTCTTCATTGCCTCCTGGTACGTCAGTCTCATCCTTGCTTGAAGCTCTCTGTCTCTTTCACTATCTCACCTCTGTTTTTCTTTGTCCTTCTCAGTCTCCTGTTCTCCCTGTTATACCGTCTCAGACAGACCGACTGTCCCTGATTCACAGCGTTGCCAGTTTCAGCCTCCTATGGTTCCACTCATTTAATTGATTTCCAGTCTTTGCTTGTTAGCGCAAAAGAGGCCATTGGATGCTCGAGGCTCAGGTCAGGTAGCACAAGCTTTTGTGCTGCTGCTTGGTTTTAAGTTGTGCTCTGACTGTGATCACCGATTTCACAGCTCCTTTTTCTCACCAGATTTAATAGACAGGTAGAACATGAACAGGAAGAATCTTTTCCAAGACACCCAGTGTGCACACAGAGGGATAAGGACATTACTTTTTTTTTTTTCTTCCAAAAAGTGTGAGATTTATTTCTGTCATCAGTGCGTGGGCACATGCGCAGTAGAGGTTGCTTCCTCCACCGGCAGAATTTCTCTGATTTAATCTAAAGATAATCTATCTGCTTCAATGTACACTTTCTCCTTATTGCATGTACGCTATATTTATTTAATTAGGGTGTTTAGGATAGAGGTATTCCGCTAAAATATTTTGATCCAACTAAATAAAATTCTGGATAACATGACTGAGTTACCTTGTACTGCTTAACCATTACTGGCTAGTTCATAGCTATTAATGTTATGTTTCAGACTGGTGCTTCATGCTACCAATTTTGTCCAGTCCCACAGAGAAATATGGTCTGAACTTATATAGCGCTTTTATCCAAAGCGCTTTACGCTGTGTCTCATTCACCCAGTCACACACACACACACACACACACTCACACACCAATGGTAGCAGAGCTGCCATGCAAGGCACTAACTTGCCATCGGGAGCAACTCGGGGTTCAGTGTCTTGCCCAGGGACACTTCGGCATGTGGAGTCACGTAGACCGGGAATCGAACTGCCAACAACACGATTGGTGGACAACCCTCTCTACCACCTGTGCCACAGCCGCCCATATAAATAAATAAATGCAAAAGACAAATTAAAAACAACAAAAACCCAAACAATTCAAAAAGACAACGGAAAAACAAAAATACAACACTAACAAAACACATCAATATGATCTCAAACAACAAGGGCAACTCCTTATCGAGCATCACATGCTCGTTGCTGATTGGCTACTGAGGAAATATGAGTGATTATTTTTTACTACTTATTTTTTAGTAGTTGGGAGTTCCATTCCTACCTCAAACTTTACATATTCTCCCTGTTCTTCAGGGGTTTCCACGGGGTACTCCGGTTTCCTCCCCCATTCCAAAGACATGCATTGTAGGCTGATTGGCCTGTCCAAATTGTCCATAGTGTGTGAGTGTCTGTGTGTGATTGTGCCCTGTGATGGGTTGGTACCTCGTCCAGGGTGTCCCCCAGCCTCGTGCCCCGAGTCTCCTGGGAGTGGCTCCAGACTCCTCGCGACTCTGTGTTGGATAAGCGGTATGGAACATGCATGGATGGATGAATGCATGGTCTCTACCAGTGCTTTTTTTCATAAGTAACTTTACATTGAATTGTTTTTGCTGGACTAACTAAACAACAATTGCAAAAGTGCAATTCTTTTCCACTGCGATAGTCATACACTGTGTCCAATCAGCAACCAGACTGCAATGTGTAATACGGACCTCACCATTCTGTTTTGAATTCATGTTAATGTGACACTGTGTTTTGCACTACAGAGTGTAAATCTGAGAAATTCTGTGAAACCTTGTTCGTTTTTCCATGAGCTGCCTTCAGTGAAATGATTTACATAAATACACGTGATCGGCCACAATTTAGGATCTGCTCCAGAAACTGTGAAGGTTCAAGTTTAAATAAACTAGACTCACTGAATGACAGACAGTTTTCTTGTTTCGCTTAAAAAAAAAAATACTTTTCTGGAACTGTATTTGGAAAGTGGCTCACTGGTGTACAACCGCTGGATTGTCTTTGCTCAAGGACTTATTTAGGTCTCTGTCAATGGTGGAATTTTACCTTTACTATGCTGTCGGATCAGATTTTTATTGAGGCTTGTAGGTAAATATTTATGATTTCATTTTACAAGCATTTGTTTAAATATATTGTTCTTTCTCTTTAACCCTATTTCATTTCCTGACTGATTTCCACCACTCCCCATCCGCATCCCCACCCCCCACTCCCTCCATCCTCCATCGTCCCCGAAGTGCTCTCATTTCTCTCTTTCTGCATTAATTGTGCAGGAGCAAGCTGTCTGAATGTGTGAAGCTCCTGCGGCTTGTCTCATTGCTCATGCTGTTCTGTGGCCCAGTGGGGAAAAAAAAACACGTGAAAAACACACGTGCATTACAGTGAATAATACTGAAAAGCACTTCTTAAGCCTACATGAGCTGTAAGCGTTCGTGTATCAGTGATATATGATCCTGACTGGGATCAGCTGGAGAGAAAAAAGGAGGAAATCATGGCTCTCTCGTCTCGCCGTTTGGAACCACATCAAGCCGTGGCGTCGTATAAAAGGGCTGTAGTCTCGGCGTTCTTTGCCTACTAATGAGATCTCTCTCTCTCTTTCTCTCTCTCTCTCTCTCTCTCTCTCTCTCCAGCTCGGACCCCTCCCCCAGGTTGTGTTTAATCTCCTGTATAAGGGGCCCATCTCAGCTGGCGTGCCATCTCCTGTTGCAGTCCAAGTCCTCGCCTTGCACTGGATCGTTTATGAAAGAGTGTAAAAGAGGAAAAAACAAGAAAGCTGGCACAAATGCAGAATCCAAGTGACGAAATGGTTCACTGGGAAAGGTTCAGTCCCTTTGTGCTTTCTTTCTCTCACTGAGGAAGATTTGTGATAAAAATGTCTAGCTCCTTTTCTGCATACAAGTCCAGAAGGAACAGAGAAGATCTGCACTACAGCTCATCTTGCTCCTGTATGCTGCTGGCGCTCTCTGAATTATTAACACTTATCTCTAATAATTATTACTTGTTATTGATTACATAAAGTGGTGTCAGAATAGAAATGGTGCGATGTTGCACTATAAGTGCTGTCATTACCAATTAAGGAAATGGAGAATACAAGCCCCAGACATTATTTAATATGAAAGGAAATTGCTTTTTGTCCGTCAGTGGACGCTGGAATAAATGTTTTAAATGGATTGTAACTGGATCTTAGACTCTTCAAGAGGAAATGACCTGATATTATACAGCGTGATTAGACAGAAGTAAAACCCATACCATCGCTAATAAAAAGAGATATAGAGATAACAGACCACGGTATTATTTGGTTCTTGTGCTCAGGTCTTAGCCCAGGGACAGTCGTGACTCAGTGCTTAATGTTCTGTGCTAGTGAGAAGAACAATTAAACTCCAGGACTGCCAGAGTCTCTGCAGCGTTTCTGCACCTTTCTTCTTCCTCAGAATTGCCTTAACACTCATCATCACCTCTTCTTCTTCTTCCTCTTCTTCTTCTACTTCTTCTTCTTCTTCTTCTTCTTCCTCTTCTTTTTCTTCTTCCTTTTTTAAAAAAAGAATTCTTCCTTATCCACCATTGTCTTTGCTGTTGTCTCTTGATGTCTTGCTGCTGGCTTCTACTTCACCTTCTTTTCTCTTCTTCTTCTTCTTCTTCTTCTTCTTCTTCTCCATACTTTCCTTCTTCTACTCCTGTATCTTTTATCCTTCTGTATCTCTAATTCATCATCATCATCATCATCATCATCATTGTCGTCTTCTTTTTCTTCTTCTTCTTACCTTTGTTCTTCTCCCCTTCTTCTCTCTACTTCTGTGCCTTTTCCTTTTCTCCATCTCTAATTCATCATCATCTTCTTCATACTTTTCTTCTTCTTCTCCCCTCCCCCTTCTTCTCTCTACTCCTTCTTCTCTCCTTCTTCGCTCCTTCTTCTCTCTACTCCTGTACCTTTTATCCTTCTGTATCACTAATTCTTCATCATCATCATCATCATCATCAGCATCATCATCATCATCATCATCTTCTTCTTCCTCTTCTTCTTCTTCCTCTTCTTATTCTTCTTCTTCCTCTTCTTCTTCTTCTTCTTCTTCTTCTTCTTCATACTTTTCTTCTTCTTATCCCCCTTCTTCTCTCTACTTCTGTGCCTTTTCCCCTTCTCCATCTCTAATTCATCATCATCATCATCTTAATCTTCATACCTTTCTTCTTCTTCTCCCCACCCCCTTCTTCTCCTTCTTCTCTCTATTCCTGTGCCTTTTCTCCTTTTTCATGTCTAATTCATCATCATCTTCTTCTTCTTCTTCCTTTCCTCTACCTCTTCATCTTTTTCCAGACTTTTCTTCTTCTTCTCACTTTTTCCTCCTCCTCCTCCTCCTCCCTGCTTCAGTGCCTTGTCTCCTTCTCTAATTCTAAAGCTACCACTGTTGGGCTCTTGGGCAAGGCCCTTAACCCTCTCTGCTCTAGCGGTGGCGTTGTATCATGGCAGACCCTGCGCTCTGACCCCAACTTCCTAATAAGCTGGGATATGAAATTTTTCTTCACACTCACCACTTTACTCCCATGATGCTTCACAGACACCGGGCTTTGGAAAACAATATTATATTCATTTTCTAGGTAATGAAACTTAATCTAATATCTATCTTAAAATAAAAGAATACGGTTTCTGTACCTGCAATATTTCACTGATATTCAGAATAACATTATTTTGTTTTAGCTTTGCTACACCACATGTCTCTCTGATTTATGTTCCACTTTACGACTGACGTGACCTGACCCAAGTACCCTGCGTTTTCATCTTCCGAAGGCAAGATGCCAGATGAGGCAGTTAAAATGTGTGAGTGAAAAGCTAAAAGACCTTGAGGAGGAATGCATCTTTCGTGCAGCTTCACACTACGTTTGTGTCAGTTCACTGTCTTGCATCTGACCTCTTTGATACAGCCCAGCTTTCTGACCTACTGTGCACTGCGCATTGTAGTTCATGGTAACAAAAGGAAGAATTAACTAGTTCAAGAACAATGATGGCTGCAATAAAAGATTGTGCAAATGGTTATTGAATGATTTGAGATGTAGATCGTGAATGGCGTATGCATTGTGCTACAGCCTTCTGATTTAAGAGAAGCGGCACATGAGTAACGGCGCAGCCTGCATAGGCATAATTGCATTCTTAACACACAGAGGAGAGGCTTTCAGCTCCATTACACTCTAATGGAAGTGTGTGTGTGTGTGTGTGTGTGTGTGTGTGTGTGTGTAGAGGAAAGAGATTCCTTGACTCCCAAACCACTCTCACACACCACATGTATTTGTTATCCAAGCTATCCGAATACCACGGCTGTGTATTGAGTGTATAGAACTCTGGTGATATAAGAATGTGTGTGTGTGTGTGTGTGTGTGTGTGAGGGCTGCCAAGCTGAGCTCCTGAGTGAAACAGGTGGCCGAGAGAGAGAGAGAGAGAGAGAGAGAGAGAGAGAGAGAGAGAAAGACTGGCCTCTGTACCCGCTTGAGTGCGTCTCTCATGTAATGGATTTCGAGGCTTCTTTTGTAATAGATTATTGATGTGGTGGTGGGAGGGAGGCAGGTGATAATTGGATTCTGTTCTGGGTCCCATCCTACAGCCCAGCAACGCGTGTTTTTAATGAGCCCGTTTCTTTCTTGCCACCAACAGCTCATTTTCTCTCCTTTCAACGTTCCAAGAACGACTTGGCGTCGTCTCCCTCTCGAGAAGCTGTTTAGTCATGGGGGGGCTTAAGCAAGCTGGCAAGAAGGGATTAAGTGCAAATACGGTATGTTTTGATCACTCAGTCGATCACACCTGCGTATTGGTGACAAGCTCTCCTTTACTTATGCTCTTGACTCAAGAAGAGCTTTCATCATCCCTTTTTACTGCACTTCCAAAGCCATTCTACTTTTATTAACTGCAGTTTTGTCGGGAGTCCATGCTGACTCTTTAATGTGCCGCCTTTCTCCTGAAATAATTATGCTGGACAGGGAAAAGGTCATAAAATGCAGATAATTAGGAACGTCCTAAACATGGAATGAGTAAGTCACTCAGACGTCCTGTCAGGAGGGACTAATCAGGTCTTAAATTCAAGGTGAATTCGCTAAAAACGGAGATAAAATGGATTTACGGACTGCTTCTACTTCTTATTAGAAGATTGAGATTCGTGTCTGAAGCCCCATAGCCAAGGGAGGAAAATTGGCCATGCTTTCTGGGTGGGAGGGATGGCATTCTCTCTCTCTCTCTCTCTCTCTCTCTCACCTGTCAATCACACTGACAAAAGCTAGTTGTATGCGTCTGAGAGTTCATGTATGTGGACGAGAAGAGATAGCACTTTCCCCTGGGAAAAGTTTGAAAAGATGTGATTGAATAGCTTGACATGTCTTTGAGGAGACATGTGTTAGCCCTTTACACTCCATGGTTAGAAGCTGTCAGGTTGCCAGGTGAGCAGATTGAGGAGTAAAATGATGGAAAATAACCTTTTACTCTTAAGTAAATAGTTCCTTAAAAATTCTTTGGGTGTTTAAGGAATATAGTAGCTTTCTACTAGGGGTTCTACTCGCAAGTGATACTGAAAGGGAAACTCTCTGTTGTTGGATTACTCCAGTCAGGGATTTTTATGGACATTCTGGCACCCTGTGTAGGGGTTTAGCTGCTAGAATGACATGCAAAGTTCATGATCTGTCCTTATGCTGTGCTCATATTGTGTTTTTAGAACTTGCATTTACATTTATGGCATTTGGCAGATGCCCTTATCCAGAGCGACTTTCATTTATCTTGTTTATGCAATAGAGCATTTAAGGGTTAAGGGTCTTGCTCAAGGACCCAGCAGTGGCAGCTTGGCAGTGCTGGGATTTGAACCCACGACCTTCTGATCAGTAGTCCAACTTGGAACTCAAATAGACATTTTCACACCTTGTGTTCTTGGCTCAGCGTGAGAGGATGTCTTTTACTGTTAAAAATGAAGGCTAACACAGATGTTTGTCACATTACATTCACATTCTTCTTTTGCTTAAAGACTACTTAAAAGTGAATGGTCACCATTATGCCGTTACGCTCCTGCACCTATCCATGCACTGTGATTGATTGAAAGTCGTCTCCTGCTCTGTTACACTTTCAGTTTGTACTTAACTCCAAGGAAAACCATAGGGAAGGAGGATACACCTCATTCTCTACTACGCCACATTTACCATTATGTGATTATAAAATGAAGGACAAGAACCCCCTTGAGAATATTTATCTCCCGCTGCTCCTGGGTTGAACTGTAAACTGGTATAATGGTGCAATGTAATATGTAAATGTTTAAATAGTAGCAGTTAGCGTTGCTGTCTCACAGCTCCAGGGTACACTGGAGTTTTGTATGTGCTCTCCATGTCTGCGATGGTTTCCACTGGGTTCTCTAGATTTAAATGTGAAGGTTTGTCTTCTGCCATTGTCTCCTGCCATCGTCCCATCCTGGATGTATTCTTGCCTCAAGCCACAGGAAAGGCTTTGAATTCTATTGGAGTATTATTTTTTCTTCCGCAGAAAAACCTGCTACCTCACAAAATAATATCTTCATGAATCTTATCATTGTGTTAGCTCACACAGTTATATACCAAAAGCTAGTTGATTGAGTTGAGTTGTATGACAGTCATACAGTAATTTATGCAGAGTTAGTAAGTTTCCCTTCCTAATTCTTTTTTTGGTCTAAATCACACTCTCAGTTTGGATTTTCTGCGTCTAAAAATGGCTCGTATGCATATCAGGCATACTTTCACATCCACATTTGTTGATTCCTGTGTGAATTAGAAGCTTGAGTGGTCCAGCATCATTATCACACTCTTCTATCTCCAAATCCTGTTTTAATGTTATTTATTTATTTATTTATTTATTTATTTATTTATTTCTATCTCGTGTTCTGGTTCACCACCATGACTTTCCATTTCATGATAATAGATCTGAAGACTGATAGTGTGTGATATCTGATATCTTTTGTTGAAAGTATGATGAGGTTTCAGGGTTTTTTTCTGGTTCTCCAGATGCCTCCTGTAAGTGATGGAGCATGATGCTAAAAGACTCCTGTCCATGCCTGCCAGCGCCTTCATGCATGACACACCATCTGATAGCACTGGTGTCAGTCTGAAGCTGCCATTTCTGTGTGTGTAACATGAAACCTGTGTAAAGATATGTAGAATGAAGTTGGTTAGTGTAGGATTTTAGTCATTAAAGGTACTGTATTATTTTCTTTTGCTAAAATTAACAGGCGCTTTCTTGAAAAACAAAAAAGTCTATAGAACTATAGACATGTGGCTTATTCCTTAGTCTGAATCCTCCACCTAATGGTCTAGAATGCCAATTAGCTGTGGTCGTCTATATCTTATCTCTAATGAAAGGATGATTAAATACATATGAAATGGAAATGATTCAATCTTATATTCTCAAATTACACATGTAGTTCCAGTGTGATGCATTCCAGACCCTGAGAATCTGAGAGTAATGAATATCTATCCATCCATCCATCCATCCATTTTCTCTGAGCCTGGAGCCTATCCAAGGGGACTCAGGGCACAAGACGTGGGGACACCATGGATGGGGTGCCAACTCATTACAGGGCACAATCACACACACACTCACACACCAATTCACACAATACAGACAATACATGTCTTTGGACTGAGGAGGAAACTGGAGTACTTGGAGGAAACCTCCGAAACACGGGGAGAACACGTACACAGGGCAGAGGCGGGAATTGAACTCCCAACCTTCTGTCATCGCTTACATTATAACAGTGAATTCCTGACTTTCTCTTGCAGTTAAAAGACAAATAAATAAATAAATAAATAGCACGCCATCCATCCATCCATGCTCAGCGGCTTACTCCTTTTTCAGGGTCACAAGGAACCTGGAGTCTATCCCAGGGAGCATCGGGCACAAGGTGAGGTACACCCTGGACAGGGTGCCAGTCCATCGCAGGGCACAATCACATACACACTCACACACACATTCATACACTACGGACACTTTTAGACACACCAATCATCCTACCATACATGTCTTTGGACTGGGGGAGGAAACCGGAGTACTTGGAGGAAACCCCCGAAACACTGGGAGAACATGCACACAGGGCAGAGGTGGGAATTGAATTCCCAGCCTTCTGTCAGACACTTACATTATAACAGTGATTTCGTGACTTTCTCTTGCAGTTAAAAGACAAATAAATAAACAAATAAATAAATAGCACGCCATGTTAACAAAAAAATGCAAAGTCATCTGTTTTGAAGACTTTCTCCCTACAAGAAATTTGAGAATCCAGGTAAAAGTGCTGTATGGAATGTAATTATCCACCACCACATAGGATTAAGACGTGTGCATGGCATGACTGTGAAAAGAACAACACAGGAATAGCTCGAGTTTATAGCGCCATTAAAGCAAGCGAGACTTCTCCAACATGAGACTTGTGGTCTGAGTTAACCAGATGTTAATTCTAAAAGACATTTATTGCAAGCTACTGAAACATTACCAAAGTACACAGGCCAATTAGAGAGTGAAATGGTCCATTGATAATCAAAATGACTGTTGTAGCTTTAGCTCATTTAGCTTCCCCTGTAATTTTTCAGACTTCTTTTTTTTTTGAGGCGCTTATTAGCTCTTATTGTGTTTAACACCAGGAAAGTGTTGTGAATTGGTTCCTGCTGTACTGGATGGTAAAAATACCATCACACCCTAAAGCATAAAGACTCACCAGTACACCACCAGAGAAGAGCTTGGAGGCAGCATAGCAGGGTTAGTAGAGGCCGGTGAGTATTCCTGCCCAGATAACACTCGGTATGAGTATATATACTCTGTGTGGAGTGTTTGTTGAGCAACTGCATTTGATTGGTAATTGATTTGAGAAATGATTGGTGATAAAACATGCTGGTTTTATGTACTGTGATGTGGATTTCTAGAAATTTGAGGTCTGCTAGTAAATTAACAGTACATTAAAGATAAAATCATCAATAAATAATTACATTATTTATAATTAATAATAATAAATATATTTTTATTGATTAATTAAAGTATGTAAAATAAAGTATTCATTCAAGTAAACTGTTATAACATCATCATTTAGCAAATGCTTTTATCCAAAGACACTTACAAATGAGGAACTACAAGCAAAGTGATATATCGAGCGGAGCACAAGACAAGTAGTGCTACAATGCAAGATTTTTAAGTTCTAGAGAAGCAAATTATTATATATATTTTTAATAATAGGGGTTTGGCAGGTTAGGGGTTAGTTAGGTGTTCACAAAAGAGGTGGGTCTTTAGTTGTTTTTGGAAAATAGTGACAGATTCTGCTGTCCTGATTGAGGTTGGAAGTTCATTGGACCACTGAGGGATAGTTAGTTTGAAGTTTCAAGAAAGGGACCTTAAGAAACGCTGAGTAGACACTACTAAGTATCAGTCGTTAACTGATTGCAGATTGTGTGTGGGACCATAAACCTCAAGAAGAGTGTTGAGGTAGGGGAGTCAAGGCCTTGAAATTTATGCGGGCGGATACAGGAAGCCAGTGTAGGGAGATAAAGAGGGGTTTACCATAGGTTCTTTTGGGCTGCTTGAAGACGAGGTGTGCTGCTGCATTCTGAATCATCTGAAGGGGTTTGATAGAGCTGGCTGCAAAACCCAGGAGTAGTGCTTTGTAGTAGACCAGTTTTGATATAACAAGAGCTTGGACTAGTAGCTGTGTATCTTGTTCAGTGAGATAGGGCAAATAGAGCTGGTTGTCATCAGCATAGCAATGATATGAGAAGCCATGAGACTCAATCACAGGCCCCAAAGATGTAGTATAAATAGAAAAGAGCAATGGACCATGAACTTACCCCTGGGGAACCCCAATTGTGAGTTAATGAGTCTTTATTGGTCACATATACAGTAGAGCACAGTGAAATTGTTTTCTTCACATACCCAAGCCTGTCTGACCCCAGCTGGTGTCAGAGTGCAGGGTCAGCCATTATACAGCATATGTGAGATATGATTCCACCCAGTGAAGAGCCATTCCAGTGATGCCAAGGCTGGAGAGAGTTGACAGGAGGATATGATGTTCTCAGTGTTGAAAGCAGCAAAGAGGTCGAGGAAGATGAGGGCAGATCATCTAGAGGTTGATCTTGCTAGTCGCAAGGCTTCAGTGACAGAAAGAGGAGCAGTCGATGTGGAGTGACTGCTTTTGAAGCCAAATTGCTTGGTGTCTAGAAGGTTGTTCTGTGTGAGAAAAATGGAGAGTTGATTAAAAACAGCTCTTTCAAGGATTTTGGAAAGAAAAGAGAGGAGTAGTTATCAAATGCAGCAAGGTTAAGTGTCAGTTTTTTAAGCAGCACCCGGGCCAGCTTAAATGAGGTAGGGAAGGTGCCAGCAGAGAGGGATGTGTTAAAGATGTGTGTGAGAACAGGTTGTAGTATGGGAGAGATGGACTGAAGAAGGTGAGAGGGGATAGGGTCACGAGGACCTTTCATTTTTAACTTGAATGAATTAATCATTAATATTTAATAATTAAACTAAGTACTATCTTTAATTATTAAACTAAGTATTACTTGCTTATAAATAGTTTACTATCCATCCATTTTCCATACCGCTTTTCCTACACAGCGTCGAGGGGAGCCTGGAGCTTATCCCAGGGACACCCTGTACGAGGTGCCAACTCATCTCAGGGCAAAACCCCACACACCCATTCACACACTACATTCAACTTGGAAATGCCAGTTAACCTACGATGCATATCTTTGGAGGAAACCTGAGTACTCAGAGGAAACCCCCAAAGCACAGGGAGAACATGCAAACACCAGGGCGGCTGTGGCTCAGTCGGTAGAGCGGGTTGTCCACAAATCCGCTAATCGTAGGGTTGGTGGTTCGAATCCCGGCCCGGGTGATCCCATGCCGAAGTGTCCTTGGGCAAGACACTGAACCCTAAGTTGCCCCCAATGGCAAGCTAGCACCTTGCATGGCAGCTCTGCTACTATTGGTGTGTGAGTGTGTCTCATTTGTAAGGTGCTTTGGATAAAAGCGTCTGCTAAATGAATAAATGTAAATGTATTGCAATGTACACCGGGCAGAGACGTGATTCGAACCCCCAATCCCAGAGGTGCGAGGTAAACGACTAAGCCACCCGAAATAGTTTACTATCGAACCTTAAATTACTGCATTATCACTCATTCATAATGGAAAATTCAGAAAATGAGAGAAAATGAGAGTAAATATCGGCATGGCTGTTCAGTGCTAGAGTAAACTGAGACAATCAGGGTTTAAAATCTGATGCTAACTTGCTTTTCTTGTTTGCATTTCTGCTTGTTTATGCACTTACTATTGAAACAATCCTTTTTATTGTTATATTTATATATTATATTATATATACTATATAATTGTTTATGCACCTACAATGTTTTTAATGACCATGTAGACCAGTGTAACACTTGTACAAATCAGCAGTAATCTCGTTTATTTGTCAGTTGTGTGTTCTTAAGGATTATTTACAACCAAATGCAATACATTCCAATTAAATGAAAATTTAAAAAGGACCGTAATCCATAAAGAAAGCCGCTGAAACATAACATTAACACACATTTAATTACTTTACTTTTGCAAAGAGTTCTCCATCAGATTCATAAGGGATCTCCTTTCTGACCTTCTTTCTTCAGCTGGTATTTAATCGTCCCCGAATGTGTTCGTTTCCCTGATTGAATGATAATATATACTGCTCTAAAAGCCTCTTTTACATCTTGAGGGCCTGCTGATTTGCAGGTTAAACACTGCGGCTTGGAAGCGTGCACTCTAATAAATCAGCCTCGATTGCTTTCCAACATTGAACACCCTTGTAAATTTATATACTAATTTCGTAGCATTTAGCTATCTGAACTGTAAAGAAATTGAAGGTGAAAAATGGCACCTTTATTATTATGAAACGGCAAGATTAGAAAGCAGTAAACTGGAAGTTACAGTCCACTGGTCCATAAACTCTTAATACATGAATTAGTTCAAGTGCAGGTTTTTCCCCTTTCCATCTTCTTCCCTGGAAACTCAGTTATTCTGATATACTGTCTGACATCCAAGGGGACAACTTAGAAACATTTATTGCTTTATTTTATTTATTTTTATTGCTTGTAATAGTCTAATGCAGAACTCCACTCTTTACTTTCATACTTTCTCAAGCCTGTTTTTTCACAGCTTGCTGAATTGAGGAAGGAGTGGCATATTATTCATCACCGCAGATATGTCGACTTGCTAAATGTGCAGTTAAATGTATTTAGCTAGTCTGAAAATATTCCAGACTAGATGAATCCAATTCTACAATCAACTGCACATAACTATGCTTGGAAAATCTTCTAATTGTTTTTTTTTTTTGTGGTAATTTTCTGTTGCTTTAATAGACCATTGATACTTTGATAACACTTTGCATGAAGTAGAGAGGTGTGTGCAGTGTGAAGTCTGTTGCGACCAGAGCTGTGTGAAAAAGTGGTTTCTGAGCTATGAGTTGCACATCACTATCCGATCCCTCTCAGCTAGTTTAGAGCCTGTTAGTGTTTTATGCCAGCTGAAACAGACCAATCCGGATTGGTTTTTTGGATTCTATTGACGATGAATTTGACGGCGAAAAAAACCCCCTCCCAGATACTGTTGTAGACATTTAAATTTATTCACTTAGCAGACGCTTTTATCCAAAGCGACTTACAAATGAGAGATACAGTGCCTTGCGAAAGTATTTGGCCCCCTTGAACTGTTCGACCTTTTGCCACATTTCAGGTCTCAAACATAAAGATATAAAACTGTAATTTTTTGTGAAGAATAAACAACAGGTGGGACACAACCATGAAGTGGAAAGAAATTTATTGGATATTTCAAACTTTTTCAACAAATAAAAAACTTAAAAAATTGGGCGAGCAAAATTATTCAGCCCCCTTAAGTTAATACTTTGTAGCACCACCTTTTGCTGCGATTACAGCTGTAAGTCGCTTGGGGTATGTCTCTATCAGATTTGCACATCA
>JAFFST010049584.1:276190-289565 GCA_022414735.1 Noturus placidus
GTTTTATATATTTATGTTTGAGGCCTGAAACGTAGCAAAAGGTCGAACAGTTCAAGGGGGCCGAATACTTTCGCAAGGCACTGTACAAGCAAAGTGATATCAAGCAGAGAACAATACAAGTAGTGCTACTATACAAGATCTATTAATTGAGTACTAGAAGAAGCATGTAGACGTTCATTGTGTATCCACTATCCGTTATTAATTCATACGGAGCTTCTGTGCTGCACATTCTCAGTTTCCGAATCAACAATTTCAGCTGATCCACCAGCTCGTCCATGCGAACGCATTTTAAAAGTTGGTCCCTCCACTAGCTTCCTGTAGCCGCCTGCATCAAATTCAAGGTTGATGCTCATGTACAAGACCCTGTCTGGAACAGCACCCTCCTACCTCAACTCTCTGCTGAAGGCTTACGTTCCCACATGCAATCTGCGATCGATTAGCGACCAACGTTTAGTAATTCCTACTCAGCGCGGCACAAGGTCCCTTTCCAAAACCTTCACACTAACTGTTCTTCAGTGGTGGAATGAACTTTACATTTACATTTATTCATTTATCAGACACTTTTATCCAAAGCGACTTACAAGTGCACACTCATACACCAATGGTAGCAGAGCTTCCATGCAAGGTGCTAGCTTGCCATCGGGGGCAACTTAGGGTTCAGTGTCTTGCCCAAGGACACTTCGGCATGGGATCACACGGGCCGGGATTCGAACCACCAACCTTACGATTAGTGGATTAGTGGACAACCTGCTCTACCGAATGAGCCACAGCCGCCCTTCCAACCTCAATCAGGACTGCAGATTCACTCACCATCTTCAAGAAACAGCTAAAGACCCACCTCTTCTGTCAACACTTAACAAACTCATAAAAAAAAAAAAAATTGCACTTACACCTCTACTCTGCGCACTTTGCTTCTTCTAGTACTCAATTAATGGATCTTGTACAGTAGCACTACTTGTATTGTTCTCTGCTTGATATCACTTTGCTTGTATCTCTCATTTGTAAGTCGCTTTGGATAAAAGCGTCTGCTAAGTGAATAAATGTAAATGTAATGTACATCCTTAAATCGTGTGATAGGATACATAGATTTATTCTTTTGCACATCTGTTGCATCAATTTTATTTGCTTTAGTTGTTAACAGTGTATCTTAAAAGGCATAGAAGCTGGAAATGTAAATAGAGATTTCTGGAAACATCCATCCATACATCTAGGTTTTGCATATGAAAATGAAAGGCAGGGGTATTGAAATTAGTGGGCAGCATGCCAGAGCTCCAAGTAAGAAGTTGGACAGGTTTTGTGGTTTTTCTTTCTCTGATTCATCTCAATTAATGTCTAGTTGTATTTCAGAACTTTTTATACTCCTTTGGTGTTCAGCTATTGACCAACCCCATGCTAACCAAAGTATTATTAAGGTTGACACTTAGTGATGGTGTTAATTAGAGACCTCTCAAAGGTCAACCCTATCTCTGGGTGCAGGGTATTCCTGTGAATCATCAGGAAGGAGAATGGTGACTGAGCAACAGACAGACATCACACTCTTTTTGATGTACGAAAAAAATATAAAAGAAGCATCTGTGATATTTTGTGATGAGAACATCCAGTAGAGCTCATATCCAGTAGAGCTCAGATATTATTTCATTTGGTTTGTGTGTGTATGTTATCAGAGGTTATAAAATACATGGGGAGGCTGTGGCTCAGTCGGTAGAGCGGGTTGTCCACTAATCCACTAATCGTAGGGTTGGTTGTTCGAATCCCGGCCCGGATGATCCCATGCCGAAGTGTCCTTGGGCAAGACACTGAACCCTAAGTTGCCCCCGATTTAGTCAATCCCTTCAAATCTAAAGTATAATAGAAGCGACAGAGAGAATGAGACTTGGCACTAATTAATGTAAAGCTATCTGATGCTACATAGATTTTGTGTTTGTAGCTAGCTATTAGCATTTAGCTAGTTTGTATCATGGATAGTTTGTATCACCTGAGTTATTATCATGCTAGCTAAAAATTGAGAGATTAGCAATAAAGCTGTTGTTAGTTAGCCGTAGTTTATGTTGGTTCCTTGGTGAAACATACATTAATTTACCATCAGTAACTAAAATCAGCGTGTGTATTGATTTGAGTCATACATTCACGTTTACGCTCCTCGACTTCGATTAAGTGAAGGATTGGAAGCTGTACGTTAACTTTTACGGGAATATTTATTTAGATGAGTAGTTGCACTTTTTCTGTTCGTCTTCTAAGGTCTGGATATTATGTTAATAGAAGAAATCATACAAAAAATAAGCAATATTTGAAAAACTAAAAGCATTCAAATGTGCTGAAATTAGTATAGAGGCTGCTTTATGCAGATTTGTCCTAATCACCTTCACATGCAGTTATATATACGTATATATAATCATACTTTTGTAAAACAGTGCGCAGGTGTAGCACTGGAGGTCATGCTGGCATTAATACTGGCCTGAGAGCTCCAGCTGTTGAACTCAATGGCCATGTCTATACGAAGGTGTGTTTATTTGTGGTTTCTGGAGCACTTGGCCTTGTGCAGAAGACGACTGTACTGTTTGACATGTCACGACAAATCTCTGTATTATTCTTCACTGCTGTTGCTCAAAGCATGTATCTAGTGCAGTATGGAAAAGTATGGGGGGATTAAGAGAGAGATGTATTGTGTGTGTGTGTGTGTGTGTGTGTGTGTGTGTGACAGAGATGAACACCGAGTTGCTGTCGGCTTTTTAATACTGTGCACATGTATGAGAGAATGCCTTGCTCCTATTTGCCAGTTTGTGTTGGGAATTATTTAGTGCCAGAGTGTTGAGATTGAGGTCATTGGCTGCCTAGCAGACTGTGTTTGATTAGTCCATTTTGTCTCCTGTTGTCCCCGTCGAACCTGAGCACGGACATCATTCATGCAGATTAATGAGAGCTCATGAAGACCTACAGCATTAATAAAGCTGATTTATGTGTTCAAGCGCCTGTCAGCTCAGGCCGTATCTTACTGCAACGTATAGAGGACACTGCCTACGTATTAGTCTGGTTGCCAAGTGTGAGCCAGAGCAAAATTTCATACTTTTGGTCCATTTGTTGATTAAACAGAGCTTCTAATAGTTTGAATTGAATGCTGGTGTGGTTTTGCTGTGGTTCATTGTAGTGTGCAGGTGAGAGCACAGCAATCATGCTAAGGCAAGGACCGAAAAATAATATCAAAGAAATAACCGAGAAATAATCAAACTCTAGCGTGGTTTGACTGCAGTGAGAAACTGATTTGATCCTGAATGAACCCAACTGCTGGAAGTGAACCATGTGTTTTGGGTTGTGGGTGACATTTTTTTTGTAGATATGAGCTACTAAACTAAGCGTTAAGCTGTAAGGCACAAACTGAGCTAAGGGACAGAGCTGCAATTCTGTAGAAATGGGATATGTTCTGGAGATTTGGGCCGACGAGCAAGAAGAGAATAAATGGTGGAGGCAATACACAAAATGTTTTAAGCTAGTAACTTCTACAATTATCTTCCAATTTATTGAGCGTGGCTCCGTGTTCTCTATGTTTGGGCGATTTTAATGATTTCTACACACAGTTGGCAAAGATTTGTTAACTTTTTCCATGATTGTATTTCTGACCAATGAATGAAGGTGTTTTCTCCCTGAGCTTTACACACCACAAAGTCAACATTTATTTATTTATTTATGTATTTACATTTCTGTTCATTTAATTTCAGTGCAGTGAAAACGTATCTGCGTGATTTTTTTCTGTTTTTGTGTATCTCCCACCCTAAATAGTTTTAGATCTTCAAACAAAATACAACACTAAACAAAGGCAACCTGAGTAAACACAGAATACAGTTATTTATTTATTGAAGCAAAAAGAAAGTTATCAAACACCAATGTGAAAAATGAAGTGCCCTCGTTAAGCTTAAAATTGGTTTGTGCCAACTTTAGCAGCAATAACTGCAACCAAACGCTTCTGAAAACTGGAAATCAGTCTTTCACTTACTTCTAGGACTAGGATTTACTCCTGTGCTTAGGATCATTGTCTTGTTGCACAATCCAGTTGCGCATTAGTACAACAGCAGAATAGAAACACATTCATGATCCCACAATTTAACATTAACATTTAAAATGGGCGGCTGTGGCTCAGTCGGTAGAGCTGGTTGTTCACTAATCGTGGGGTTGGCGGTTCGAATCCCGGCCCGGGTGATCCCATGCCGAAGTGTCCTTGGGCAAGACACTGAACCCTAAGTTGCTCCCAATGGCAAGCTAGCACCTTGCATGGCAGCTCTGCTACCATTGGTGTGTGAGTGTGCTCTCATTAGTAAGTCGCTTGCAAATGTAAAATGATATTTCTGTAAAAGCTGCTTTGAGACAATGTCCATTGTAAAAAGCGCTATACAAATTGATTAATTATAATTATTATTAATTTTCATATTATAGCTAAGTACCTGTGCTGAATTTGACTATACTTCTTGGGAAGGTACCATTCATATGCTCGATGGTACTTCCCAGCTCAGAGAGTTCAGGTAACTTCAACTGTTAAGGATTTGAATGAGTATCTTGTGTGCATCCCAATGACAGTTGAAAAACAGCTTTATAGTGTAAATGAAGTGCCTGTTTATTTCTTCAAAAGCTGACCCTCAAGGTGCATTTCAGTCTGTCGAGTGCTGCATGGACCCGTCTATTTGAATGTTATTTTACATACATTAGCTGTCCAGGAGAATGATTTCAGCTACAGGAGATTTCCTGGGGATTATGAGGAAGTAAATGCTCCATACAGGTTTCATAAAGTTTCAGAGTGATCAGAAGTATGTAATAGTATCTTCTTAGCTGTGAGGATGAGATCATACTGTAAAACTGTGTGGTGAGCATCTTGTCAGGGTTTGAAATAAGTAAGCAAATGGTAGAGAGAGAGAGAGAGAGAGAGAATGGGAGAGCAGGGTGATAATGGAGTTTCCTTGTTCTGTTGCTTGCGCTGTCTTTAGTGTGTGGGCTGAACTATGACAGATGTGCTGAAGTATTTAAACCACTTTCAGGGCTGAACGCTGTCTGGCCACAGCGCCAGCTCCTGTGATGACAGATGTACAGTAATGAAACCAGATTTGAAGTGGAAACCCTTACAACTCCCTCAAGACCTTATTCAAGGAACCATGGCCAGGTGTTACAGTGTGTGTGTGTGTGTGTGTGTGTGTGTGTGTGTGTGTGTGTGTGTGTGTGTGAGAGAGAGTGTTAGAGTGTATGTGAAAAATGCATGACCATGCCTGTCATGTCTTGAGGAAATTCAAAGATTACATACTGAAGGATTGGATGTATGGAGAGAAAGAATAAGAATACAAGTAAACATTTCATCTGACTGATCAAGTATATCACTTCTGCTGTCTCAATCACAGGAGAGTGTTCTTGTCAGTGAGGGGCTTGGCTCTTACCGAGAGCAACAGATGCCACAGTCCAAACTTGTTTTCTCCTGTGTAGAAGAATGGGAACACCTGAATTCCATCATGAACCATTTAAGTGTTTCGTTTATTTCTATGATTTTTGACTACTTTAGAATAGTAATGAAGACTTTAACACAGTGAAATAACACATGTGGAATCACATAATAACCAAGAACAGTGTTAAACAGACCAAAACTTTTTGATCTTTCTGATGTAGCTTCATACACTCTCAGGATTTTCTCAACCAGCTTAACTTACTTTTACTACGTAAGACACTCCTAAGAGAAGCAGAAAAACAAAACAAAACACTATCACAGCAGAAGAGGAAGGAAAAAAAAAATGAAGAGAAGAAATAAAATACAAAAAGTAAAACAAGTGAGGAGTAAAATTCTACAGAGTGAATTATACTGAGTAGTAAGTGAGAAACAAGAGAGAGAGAGAGAGAGAGAGAGAGAGAGAGAGAGAGAGAGAGAGAGAGAGAGATGAGTACACATGGACATTATCATCACAATTGTCATTTGTTTTAGAAAATCTTGTTTTAAAGTCCCCATGAAATCAAAATGGTAGTTTTGTGGCTTTTAGTACGAATATACTTAAGCCTTAAGGTTCTCTATAAGCTAATGTGCTCCAAAACAATGACAGAATTCACTATATTCAATCAAAATTTACAGCCTTTCCTTACCAGCAATTTGGAACAGCAATTTTGATGACATCATTCTGCACTTCAACTGCTCATCAGATTCTCTGTCCAATCAAATGCTCTATAGAATCTGAAGTGTCCCGCCCCCCAGCATTATAAAAATCCCCTTGCCAAAGTTGCCGTCGTTGAGCGAGAGAAATCATATTAGTGAGCATGGGTCATAAATGTGTATCCAAAGTTAGTTAAGAAGGAAATGGCTCGGATTCATTCACTTTGAAGAAGGAGGTATTTGTGCCAGCTCAAGGCTTTGTGACAGGCACTAACTGTGAAGTATGGTTTAGCCTGGGCTGTGAGGTAAGCT
The DNA here is from genome assembly GCA_022414735.1 of Noturus placidus. Classification (NCBI taxonomy): domain Eukaryota; kingdom Metazoa; phylum Chordata; class Actinopteri; order Siluriformes; family Ictaluridae; genus Noturus; species Noturus placidus. The sequence goes on from JAFFST010049584.1 coordinate 282,612, forward strand.
AAAATCTATTGGCTATTTAAAAAAGGGGAGGAACCACTCAAAATGTCCTGCCCTGACTTCTTGTTTCAGTGAAATTACGTCAACACATTGAATAATGCTGTGTGTTTCAAGGCATTTTTCATGGGGACTTTAAAGGCAATAAAAAATAACCCTGCAGTGGACTGGCCTCACATGCAGTGTGTACTCCTGCATCAATTCATCCATCCATCCATCCATCCATCCATCTTCAACCGCTTACTCCTTTTCAGGGACACAGGGGAACCTGGAGCCTATCTCGGGGAGCATCGGGCACAAGGTGGGGTACACCCTGGACAGGGTGCCAGTCCATCACAGGGCACAATCACATACACACTCACACATTCACACACTACGGACACTTTAGACACGCCAATCAGCCTAACAGTGCAATTCAATTCAATTTGATTTGTATAGCGCTTTTTACAACGGTTATTGTCTCAAAGCAGATTTACAGAAGCATATAAACACAGGATACAGATTTTAAGTCTGTGAAATTATCCCAATTGAGCAAGCCAGTGGTGACGAGGTAAAACTTCCTAAGATGTTAAAAGGAAGAAACCTTGAAGAGAACCAGACTCAGAAGGGAACCCGTCCTCATCTGGGTAACAACGAATAGTGTGCAAGTAAAGGGAAAGTCCATTATGGTTTTCATTCTGCATTCACGCTAGTGGGTGAGAACATGACAAGCGATATGCGAGTAGAGATTTTCTCTACTTTATGCAAATTGATTACGACACTTTAAAAATGAAGAACCAAGCTATTGTCTTAAATGATTCCTCGAACCAACTTCATGGTGTGTGTTCTATGACGTTTTTTTTTCATTTTCCGTCTCACAATTTTAGTCACTTTTAAAAGCTCCCTTTAACAAAAAAATGGAAGAAAAGCTTATAACTATGGTTATATCTTAACTATCTTATCCTGTCATATACGACCTCTCATTAACTGTGTTATGTTACATTGGAAAAGGACTAGAAACTACTTTTCTCATCAGCCACTGCACCGTGTCACATGGCTCATAGCTCATAAGCACTGGTGTGTATATTTCGTCACTTTCTGCACTGCACGAGTTGTCTTGCATTGCTTGTTCTGTCTCCATGTATCACATTATGCTCGTCTTTGTTCCAAGTCTTGTGTTGTGCTTTGTTGAATACTTTAATGACATTTCACTTATAGTCGGCATTTGCAACTGCCTCAAATCTCTGATTTGACAAAAGGACAAAATGACAATCCCATTCACTCCCATTGTATGTTTTTGACGCCTTGTTGGGCTTAAAATCGAAGTCCCCATTTTGCGAAAACTGGAGTGAACGCATGCATGATATATATGGCCAGACAGGCATAATCTGTTAAGGAGGCTGATATGAATCCTGCACATAACATGTAAATTAAATACCCAATTGTCACACTAATTCATGTTATTTAATTTTGGTTTAGCTGATGTATAAATATAGGCATATGGCGATGCCTCGTGTGAGGGTACATAGCTAGTACACTGTGCTGCTACTCTGCTAACAAAGTTAATAGTAAGCCTGGCAGATAGCCTACATCAAACAACCAATTTTCAAATTTTTGCACTTTATTTAAATATTAGAGTACATTTCAAATGCATAAACAAAATCATATACTTGACTGAAGTAAAAACACAAGACTCCCAGCTCCAAATCCAGGATAAATCGCTCACTGAAGATTTTTTGTTGTGATGACCTGAGAATAACACAGTGGTAAACTTATAATGAAACATTTAATTAAAAAAAATAATCCTAAGGGCATTTTAATCCTAAAGGCATTCCTCCCACCTCATTTTTTCTCCTCCTTAAGAGCATGCACTTACCATTGAAGGATCCAAAGCCTTTGGAACATTTGTTTGGCTATATAAATATTGTTTAGAATGGTAATAAATGATGTATTTACATAGATAATACATCATTTTGTATTTTTAAAATGTCATGAAATCTTAAGTCAATGAGACATCAATTGCTGTTGAGAACATAACACGAGGGATTTCTTCACTGATGCTCTCTGTATGCATACTCTGGTCAGTCCACCATCAATCACCCCGGAATGGTTATGTCAGTTTGAGTGCTTATAATCCAATATTGAAGCATTTTCAGAGTCTGTCCAGCTGTGTGGGACAGCTGCAGGATGAGTCCCAATCAAAAGGGCTTGCCCAAAATGTACCTGCATGTAGGCTTAAGCAAGCAGTCAGCAACAGACCAATGCAGCAGCTCATGCATCATGCATCATCGTTCATCATACTGAATGCTCTAGTGCCCACTCTATCAAGATCAGACTGGGTCAAATAGAAAAATATCAAGTGTGCTGAGAAATTAGGGCAAAAGCTCTCTTTAAAGTGCCTCCAAATGTCAAAGTGGATCTAAAATCCAAAATATGTACCGGAATTTTGCCTGCCTGCTTTGGCTCCACATGTCCCCTTATAGAGCCTGAAAATCAATAATCACCCTTATCCTATGGTGAAACATTTCTATCCTGATGGGTGTGGTCTCTTCCAGGATCGCTCCACCCCATCCAAAGGGCACGAGGGCTCACTGAATGGTTTGATGAGGATGAAAATGATGCAATCATAGGCTATGACTTTCACAGTCACCAGATCTCAACCCAACTGAACACCTATGGGAGATTTTGGAGTGACGTGTTAGACTACATTTTCCACCTTAATCATCAAAAATCGAATTAAAGCAATGTCTTTTGGAAGAGTGATGCTTATTGCTTCAGTACAATTGGCCAAGAGATCCCAAGGTGCATTAGAGATGTCCTGGTGGATCTTGGAGGTCTGACACTTTATTAATACACTTTGTTGGTGTTGTATAAGACACCCAAACACAAATGACCTTTTTGAACGGAATAAATATAAATGTGAAAAAAAAAAATGTTAAGGAGGACAACAGATTTCAATTAGATGTCTAATAACCAAGTAATGAAATAGCCTAATTAAATTGAACTGAATATTCCTTGGTTTTACCCATTGTTATGAATGACAAAGGGAATTTGGCCTATGTGTTACCTCATATTTGTACCCCTGTGAAACAAGAAGTCATGGTTGGACAATATCCTGTTCCTAGTCACCCTGGTGTACTAAAAAAAGAGCAAAATATCAAAGGGAATTTACTTCAAGTAAACAAAAGATCACAAGGGTAGCAGTCTTTCACTCACTTCTAGTACTAGGATTTATACCTATGCTTTGGATCATTGTCTTGCTGCATAATCCAGTTGCGCTTGAGTTTCAACTTATGGACTGAAGACCAGGCATTTTCCTTTAGGATTTTCTGGTAGAAACCAGAATTAATGTTTCCCTCAATTATTGCAAGTTGCCTATGCCAGGAAGCAGCAAAGCATCCCCACACCATCACACCCCCTCCACCATGCTTGACCGTAGATAAAATGATCATTGTGTGTTTCTGTGTTTGGTTTATGCCAGATGTAACCGAACCCCTGTATTCCAAACTATTCCGCTTTCAACTCATCAATCATCAAGCCACAGAACAAAAAAATCCACAGACCACTATATGTTTTGGCAAAATTCCGAGGGGCATTAATGTTCCTCTGGGTTAGCAGTGGTTTTTTTTTTGTTTTTTTGCCCAGTGTCTTTCTGATAGTGGAGTCATGAACAGTGACCTTTATTGATGCCTGAAGGTACTTTGATGTTGTCCTTGGCTCTTTTGTGACTTCCTGGATGAGTCGTTGCTGTGCTCTTGGAGGAATTTTGGAAGGTCAGCCACTTCTGGAAAGGTTCACTACTGTGCCAAGTTTTTTCCATTATGAGATAATGGCTCTCACTGCGGTTCTTTGGAGTCCCAGAACCTTTGAAAAACATTGCAAGCCTTCCCAGACTGATGTATTTCAATCACCTTCTTCCTCTGGAATTTCTTTGGTATAGTGTGTTACTGGGTAAGACCTTTTTAACCAACTTCATGCTGTTGAAAAAGTTCTATTTAAGTGTTGATTTGATTGAACCGGGTTTGTAGTAATCAGGTCTGGTTGTATCGAGTCCAGATGAACCCTATTATGAATGCAGTTTCATAGATTTGGAGAATTAGTAACTACGTTTAAATTTCTGAAACAATTTAGTATGAGATACTCACAAAAACAGAAGAAATAAGGATGGGGCAAATACTTTTTCACAGCACTGTATCTGCTTGTTTTCTTTTTAAACAATGGATCTTATTTTAGCACTCATCCTGTACATTATTTGTTGGCTTGATATAAACAGATAAAAGTTTGTCTGCGGCAACTTGGTGTGAAAATTTCAAATATGGATGGAAATAATATCAAAACCAACACATAACAGCATTAATTCAAAGTTAATGGCAGGATATGAACGTTGTACAATACAGTTCTGGGATTTTAAAAAATTTTCTTAACTTGGGCGCTGCATACTCCTGAATCTAGTCTTGAAAATTATGATATATTAATCTAAGAGTGTAATGTAAATAAATCAGCTTAAAGGTTTGCAACAGATTGCCCCATTCCACACCAAATAAAGATATTCTGAACACTCAAAAAATCATAATCCATTACATTCTTAGATTTAATTTTGAAACCAGAAGACTCAACCATGCTCAAAGTGCAGTGCAGACAAGAGCTCCTTAATGAATAAATGAGAACACACGACTGGAGGCAGAACCATCAAAATATTCCACTGTGCCAACTCAACCCAACCAGGATAATCATCATAATGAGGGAATGTGCAGCTGTGTATCCTGCAAGTAGATATTTGAAATCCATTTCACACCCTTAATGATGGGCTTGAAGGTCGTTCATTCTGAACACACAAAGAAGCATGTTGAAGATGGGTTGACATCAAGCAGGCTTCTGTATACTGCATACAACAGCTCTCTTGCGCTACAAAAACTCTAACCTTAACCCCTGATTCATTTGATGCCTCATGTGATCTAACTGTCCAATCATTTAGCAACATCTACATTGTTTAATTTAACTATAATTTACCGCATAGCGTTTTTTAATAGGCTATTCATTATAAACACTGCTGGAAACAAAAAACCCCTGTTACTTCAACATGATGAAAAGCCAGAATGAAATTCATGTTAAAAGTACGATGATGTGGCTTTCATTAGATCATTCTCACATGTGGAGTGCCCAGTAGCGTGAGCTGTGGACATGTCCCATATGCCACTGATCACTGATAATTTATGACTCGTAAATGATTATGGATATCCTGCCCTGGAATAATGACTAGTCAGAACTGAATTATGAATATATTCAATGAACCTGAAATGATCCAATGTCCATGATAGATATTATTTAAATGCACGTACAGTTGGGTCCAAATGTCTAAGATGACATTGAAAATCTGTCTTTTTTTTATTTAAAATTAGAAATAAACAGAGGGTTTTTTTTGAATTTTGAAATGTTTAAAACAAAGAAAGTAAGTGTTCAATATCTTGAATATTTAATATTCAACACTATTTCTATCCATCCATCCATCCATCCTCTACCGCTTACTCCTTTTTCAGGGTCACGGGGAACCTGGAGCCTATCCCAGGTAGCATCGGGCACAAGACGGAGTACACCCTGGACAGGGTGCCAGTCCATCGCAGGGCAGCACTATTTCTAGGTTCCTATTTATAAGTAAGTACCTTGTACAAAAGGTCAGATTTTACTTATGCCTAATCTCATCTATTGAAGCATGTGCTCAGGCGACACTCTAAAAATCGATCATAAGGTTTTGCACAAACTTGTGGACTCCATGCTGGCTCGAGTGCACACTGTAATTACAGCAAAAATGGGACATACCAAATACTAAGGCACTCTGAAATTCAAGCAAATATTTCAAATGTTCTACTTTCCACTCAGGCTGATGTCAATAATATACTTTGTAATAAAAATTCTTGTATTATATATAAAAAAAAAATACATGATAAAAGAATTTTCACTAGTGCTCTCAGATTTTTGGACCCCACTAGACTTTTTGGATTCTCCTTTACAGTCTCAACAAGCAGTCAGGTGATTGTCATTAACCAGCCTATCAACTGATCCGTCAACAGTTTTTATTGTTTAGTAGTAGTATATGTTTAGTAGACACTCTATAGAATGTCCCGTTGTCCCATTTTCTTCCTCTTTCCACTTTATTTGAACGATCTGGTTAATAGCTCATGATCTTTAGCAGACATTTTTAGTTGATATATTTTGTTGTTGAATGATAATTAAACATATTGAGACAATCAGTTGATTGCCTGCTTCTTTATAGTCTATAGTTGGTGTGTAGAGTGTCTAAAGAGGAAATGAATGTGCTTCCAGAATGCACTGTATTGTATTCTCCTAGATTTCTTCGAGTAAAAGTTGCAATGATGTGGATCTCCCGCTTGAAAAATACCACCAAAAAGCTGCAGCATGTCTGTTTAAGGACTATGTGTTCATGAGATAATATCTGAAAACATTGATCTGATCCTGCAGATATACAGTATTGATATACATTTTCATTCTCTTGTTAGCTGTTTGTCAAGAGCTTTAAGAATGGAAAGGAAGAAAAGTAAAAAATGGCTCAACACTATAGCACCAATATATTTAGATTATATCTCGAACCAAAAATGCTGATGTATCAACATTGCATCACTAAGTGCAGCAGCATGCTTACTCATTTTAGTATTAACATGACAATAATGCATCATTGTGCTGAAGGCAAGTGGAAATTGTTTCATGCTACAGGGTAATCTAAGCTCACGCTTCATGATGGCAATAAGAGCAAATTTATTGAGAGCATCGGTATGTGAGAAAGTCTTTGCATATTTTACCATGAAGAAATCCAGAAGGAGATCCAGAAGGAAGATGAAGGGAAATGTACTCCTGTGTGTTTACTTGCAGTGAATAGGAGCACATGCTGTGCTTGGTTGAGCGAGTCTTTGGCTTAGTCTCTTCTGCTGACGTGGCATTTTCCAGTGTTGAGAATACTTTTGTTTA
>JAFFST010049584.1:290829-302598 GCA_022414735.1 Noturus placidus
AGGTCCTTGACTATTGTTTAAATTGGTTTGATGTTCCGAAACACTTAAGTGTGACAAACATGCAAAGGAACAGGAAATGAGGAAGGGGGCAAACACTTTTTCACACCACTGTACATGAATCATAAGTAAATGAATCAAATGTAAATTTTCCTGGGTGGGGTGGGTGGGGTGGGTGGGGCTGTTATCGGTGTAAAAAGTGCTGATTCTGTATTGATATATATTTGTTGTACTCTGAAAAATGTATGAGAATCAATAAAAATTGTTATGAAAAAAAAAAAAATATGTGCATAATATTTTTTGGCCATATATTGTGCCCTTGTCTTACCAGGATTACTCTGTTTTCAGTGAGCAGCTTTGCCCATATGCTCATATCAGTATTTCTTTTCAGTACATTTGCTTTATTTAGGCCAGATATTATAAGCAAAGGTCAATTTAAAATAATAATTTGAGAAAAAAATCCAATTTCTATAATATTTCCCATTCCTCTAAATGTAGTCTATCAGTCCAGACTTGTTTGGCGTCTGAGGTTCACTTCTTTAGTTTTAGGTTACTGTAGCTAACAGGTAAGGGACGTATTATACACATGCTTAAATTCTTCAGCCACACATCTCAAGTTACAGTACTGTGAAAAAGTATTTTCTCCATCCTGATATCTTTTTTCTGTATATCTCATACTAAATAGTATTAGACCTTCAAATGAAATACAACATAAAACATAGGCAGCCTTTTAGCATCAATAACTGCAACCAAATGCTTCTGATAACTGGAGATCAGTCTTCACTTACTTCTACGACTAGGATTTACTCCTATGCTTTGGATCATTGTCTTGCTGCATAATCCAGTTTCAATTTACAGACTGAAGACTGGACATTCTCCTTTAGGATTTTCTGGTAGAGAGCAGAATTCATTTTTCCCTCAATTACTGCAAGTTGCCCAGGCCCTGAAGCAGAAAAGCATCCTCACACCATCACACCTCCACCACCATGCTTGACCTTAAGCATTCTGGGTTTGATTCATGCCAGATATAACGGAACCCCTGTCTTCCAAACCGTGCATAGGTAAGATTGATAGCTATGCTTCTTCTATCCCTGCAAGCCTTTATATAGCTTTATAATAACTATATAATAACTACATGTCTTAAAAGGATTCAAAATAAGTTTCTGTAATGAATGCAACATTTTAATTCACTGATAGAATGTATCGTCCAAAACTGAGACAAGTCTATTCTTTTAGCTTTTTGTGACATCCTCTTATGACAGATAATTTGAATATCTTTTTCGCACATCATTTAAAACTTTTTTTTTTTGACATGGTGAAAAATGATATAATATTGATTCATCATCCCTTGTCAAATGTAGTTTTAGGTTTTTAATAATTGACAAAATAAAAACAACACTTGCTAATAGACTTTGGCACCCTGCTGTAGTTATAACAGAACGCATTAAGAACACTGAGAACATAAATTGCTTTTAATGTGCACATATGCCGCCATCGATCCCAGTAGAGATTAGAGGATGGTAGCAGCAGTGTGTGTTGTGTGTGTTGTGGAGGGAGCAGCACACACGTTTATCAGCAGAGTAGGGTCTGGAATGGGAGGTGGTAAGAGCTGATTAAAGATATGAGACGGATGGGGAGTGATTAGGAGGTAATTAGACATAATCACTTCAGCATTGTTTTATAAAAGCGGGAGCTGTGAAATAGCCAGCTGCTCTCTGCCCGCCGCCTTAACCCATGCCAAAATGATATGACACAAAAAATTCTAACAAGCGAGAAAGATTTCATCCAAGAAAAACCATGACTGCCAACTCTGACCTAACCATAACTAATTTGCAAGATAAATTAATGCTTTATACACACTCTGAACCAGAATATCCCGAGACTAGGGTTGTGGCCATGAGTGGCTGGTATAAATCAGCTAGCATCGTTAAGCTTGTATGCTCTTCAAAGATAAAAGAAAAACATCTATTTAAGGTTTTATTTCTGGCATATACATCAGATTATTTGCTGTGAACAAATACAGGTATTTGGACTTTTGTGGAACCAAGCACAACAGCTCTACTAATGATTGTAAGAAAAATACTCAGAATGGTGTGGGGCTGATTTCTTTTTAGCCCAGACTGTATATTTATTTAGCCTATGGCAATAGTCAAGTTACTGAGAAAGATTATTCTAACTTCACATCTAAACACAACACAGCATCATTATGTGAATGACATACCAGAAGTTCACTGATCTAACAAAAAAGTGTCAGTTATCATGAAATTTAAATTCACTTCAATTCTTTTTGTGTACAGAGCTTTTAGCATGATCACAAAGCAGCTTTACACAAATCAGGATGTAGATTTAGATCCCTAGTGAGCAAGCTGGTGATGACAGTGGTGAAGAAAATCTCCATGAGACGACATGAGGAAGAAACTTGAGACAAACCAGACTGTAAGAGAACCCATCTCTTCTGGGACTGTATTCATTGCAATATACAGGTGTAGAAGATTAAAGACAAACAGTGATAAGTGTGCTGAAAGGATGTTAAGTATGAGCATATTGTGAATAAGAGTTCTAAGATGAGCACAGGACTGTCTTCCAGGTGAAAGCCACAGTATCCAGAGTATCCAGGTGAGATTATTTACTGAAACAAAGGTGAGATTACAGTCAACAAAAATCTGTGTCCATTGACTCAGGTGTTCTGTTAACATCAACCAACGGAAGATATCTTTGTATTATTTGACACCTACCGCAGTACAATTCAAGTAAGGGTTATGTAGGTGTAATGTTGCCTCATGAATACCTTATGAAATCATGTGATATAGAAAATACAATAATATTCAGTTTCTCAAACTGTAAACATACCCAGTCATAGGAAGTTCTACCACTTTTCTTTCTCTTCCAGTCTTGATGTTTCACACACTCCCATTTTCCTCACCATTAACTTCTCCATTTTCTTCTCTGGTAAGAAAGTCAACCCCCCTCCTACCCTTCATTTTTATTCTTCACGTGTCCTCCCTCTTCTTGGCTGATCTCAGACACTTTCTCAACCTTCCTTTCAAAGCTAACTCTTGCTGTAGCCTGAGTTCTGACTAATAAAAAAAACATCCTTGAAGTATAGAGGGAGTTGCTTCTGTTCCCTTTAGCTTAGAACAGTGTGTCTTTTAAGATTTTTATTTAAAAAAAAAAAATTGTTGAAAGCAAACAAAAGACACAAAGGATTGGCGGTGCACTGTACGTGTCCAGACTGTGGTCAAAAGATCAAATCTTTCTTTTGGACATTCTTCACTGAGTGAGCTGTCTCAAGGAGAACTGTCTGCCAGTGTATGAATGCAGAGAACTATTGGAAATGATTGAGTAAATTTGGAACTTATTTTCAATTCTCTTGTGCAAAAAGATGGACAGAATCCTATGAGTGACTAACTCGTAATTGGCTTGCATTTTTGAAATGACCATACAATACAGTTTAAGGTCAAATTTTACTGAGCCAAATTCAAAGAGTGCTACACTTCTCCTTAATCTGGCTGCATCTTTTTTTTTTTGTAGCAAGAACTAAAATGGCTGGGTTAGATGGACTGAAAATGATCTAAGAGCTGCAATTGGACCCCCAGTCCCCATTTGTAAGGACGTTCCATTTCTCAAGCCATCCTAATGCACTCTCAACTTGAGTGTGAGAATGCTTGGCTCATTTCTAGAGCATGAGCAGAAAGATAAAAATGACTGTACTATCTTTTCAGAATCACCAGGGCTGTAACCAGAATAAATTTTTTTGTGAGGACCATACTGCAGAAATATGGCATAGTTAATATAATAAAATGAAGATTGTATACTTCATCAATGGCTAATTTCTTTTTAAACATTTTTCCATAAACTGCTCTTACCCCATTGAGATGGTTTCATTTTATTCAGTCCAGAATTTTTGGTATGCAAAGCAGTGTAAATCACATAGTGCTTTACAAATTACCTGACATGATATTCTACAGTCAATACAAATAATTCATAATAAACTTATCATGCTCATAGTAAACGTAAGCGCTTATTTATAGCCAACTAAACAGCTTGTAACCTAACCAGATCAACTATTACTGCAACTAGCAAGCTGATTTGAATAGCAAGATCACAAGCAATGTGAGGTTATTAAAAAATGTGCTTTTTTTGGTTTTACACCCACCAGATAGACAGCTGAAGATTCTTTTTCTAATATTCAGCTGCCTAGTTTCAAAGAGCCTGTGCCCACTGTAGCATCACATTTCTTGGCATACAGGAGAGGAACCTGATGTGGTTTCCTGCTGCCTGTTGCACATTTACATTAATGGCATTTGACAGATGTTCTTATCCTGAGAGACTTACAGAAGTCTATATCAATAGATACATCCTGATACTGGTTCACTAGGTCAAGGACTAAGGCCCTGTTTACACTAGTGTGTTTTAAAATGAAAACAATCCTTGTAAAAACTGGCGTTTCCGCTGTGTTTCAGAAACGATCTCTGTCCACACTACACGACTGAAAACACATGTCACATGATCATTCATGCACACTGGGCATGCGTGTACAAGTGTAAACAGGAACTTGGTTGCTAGTCCAAACCGGTGGTCCATGTAGGGCTTACGCTGCTCGAAATTAGATTTTAGCTCACCTCCTGCGCATGTAGGCAGCTGCAGTATTATAAAATATAGAATTGAACTGCACAATGGCTGATGGCTGATAAGAATGACTACAAAGTCAGCAAAGCTTGTGGTTCAGACTCCGTGTTGTTGTGTATAGGACCGAGGTAGCATAATGGTCATATGGTAGAGGCTTGACGAATCAGGGAAGGATACGCGATGATCCAGAAGACCCAATCTGGGGGCGAATGTGGGCGAAGCCACACCTTCATTTTCAAAAGTCTTCGTTTTGGTATGGTTACACTGAAACATGAGCCCAGAGTTTTCCAACTAAAACGAGGTGTTCGCCATTTCCAAAAGTCTCTGTTTTAAACGGTTGAAAACGCCAGAGTAGTGTAAACGACAGGCGTAACCATAGCAACAGTTATGCATTTAAAAACAAAATGCACTAGTGTAAACAGGGCTTAATAGTACTATCAGTCCAAAATCTGTTGGGGAGGTACTATTGTGAGAAAAACACACAGACATTTTTAAAAATGTGCTAATTTAAGTACCCTTAAATTAACTAAAAGTTAATTCCACCACATAGGTGCCAGAACAGTCTTGATGCGTGCCTTTCTTGTACCCTGAGAGATGGAGGGACCAGTCGAGCAGTGCTAGAGGATCGGCGGGAGTGTGGTGCAGTGCTGGGTGTTATAAATGCTTTAAGGCTGATCCGTTTTGGCTTTATAGGCAAACCCCAGTAGATTTTTTTTTGTGAACATTAACTAAAGCAGTATCTACATGAATTTTTATTTATTTATTGTTTTTGCATTGTACTGCTGCCACATGATTGGCTGATTGGATAACTGCATGAATGAGCAGATGTACAGGTGTATGTGTGTTGCATAACTGTCACAAAAGGAAGTCTGTTAATGTAGCATACCTTAGAAGGAAATTAATTGTGCATATATGCAGATCACAAGACCGTTGCAGGGGACTGTTGCTTGAGGGTGGGGGATGCAAATAAACAAAGTAATAAACATCTTACTTCTGTATTTGATAGTAACTAGTTGCTCTAAGTTCAGTCATCACTACTGACAGGGTCGTGTTAGAATACAGGTTTTCCACAAAATAAGCTGCATTCTGCCACCACATTATCAGGATGCCGCTTTCCCCATATTTTCCACATATTTTCCACAGCTGGAGATGAAACTTTCTGAAACTACTGAGGTCCGGAGACCTTGGTGTCCTCATAGCTAGTTATGGCCATGCCTGCTTCTGTATATCGAAGGCATTCTCTACAGTCTGGAGCCACACAGAGAAGACCACACTGCTGCATATGATGACCACACATGCTTTCTCACTGCAAGAGCAACCTGCTGTCCTTTTGACAGGGTGAGAGACGGACTCCAATGGAGGGACTGTGAGCAAGAGAGCTCAGAACCGAATGATCGCTTTTTCTATTTTCTCCAATTCCCTCTCTCTTTAAATCTTCCACCGCTCAGTGGGTTCTGAGTGTAGTGTTGATTGGCGTCATGCTGGCAGATCAGACGGAAAGAGAAGGACTACAGATGCCTTGCGTGCCTTCTCCCCACAACCTTGCTGTCTGGAGGACCATAGTATCCAGCGCAACAGACAAAACTCCCTTTATGGAAGAGAAGCCAGTGATGATCGCTTATCACGATAGCTTGCTTAAGGACCTTGAACTATCTGCTGTTTGAATTATTTGTCATGTCTCTTATCAGATATGGCGCTGATACACTTCCTGCATGAGTGATGTTGCCCTACAGGCAGCCATTCTAATGAATTATGTAGCTAGTCTAGCATACGTAGCTAGTGTTAAGGAAAACACATTTGATATTTGGCACCTTCATTGGCTATGATATTGTCTTTGTGACAATGATGAATTAGATGCTCAAGATTTATAGTTACACTGTATACAAGTGAACAGAGATTTTAGGAAATCTGCTGTGAAAGCTAGTGTCAATACTATTAATTCTTTAATGGTGACATATTTGTGCATTTAATGTTGCTCTCAAATTGCATTAACATACACGGTTCTACCAACCCTGTACTAATGTGATAAACATCTATGAACGTCTGAGAAACTGAACATTCTAAAGGTCTTTCTTTGTTTTTTTTCTCCCTATTGTGTACCAAGGCTATGCAAACTTTTACATGTGGCTATACACACGCTTGGTACAGTAATTAACAACTGTCACAGATATAAAGATGAGTTATTGTTTTAGTCACACACTTTTTAAAATATTTACAGAATAGTAATAATAGCTATAGAATAATAATTAATAATAGGGTATAGAATAATAATTAAAAATAGGTATAGAATTTTGGATACCTATTCTCTGATAAATTTTTGATGGCCTACTCGTGGAATTTAAGTCTTTCCTCATTAATATTTTCACATGTTAAGTCTAGATTTGGACATGTTATATAAAGTGCTCATTACAGTGATAACACTAACAGGGGGAAACTGTGGTAAATAACAACATGCTGAATTCCTCCACAGATGATGTGTGCACTCTACAAGTGCACATAAATGGAAACAATGACTTGATTCCTATCAAATAATTAGACCAATGGTAATAAAACTAAAGCATTGACATGTGAGCAGGTTTATGGGTTTGCTCTCTATGAAAGCGTAAACGTGTGTGTGTGTGTATGTGTGTGTCGAAGTGCGCAGGGGGGAGGGGATTTATATGGAGTCCTATGCTGCTGAAACCTCTCTTCTTTGCCCTGCTGGAGGCTTAGAGGGAGAAAAACAGAAAGATGGAGAGCAACATTCAGTGCACTTCAGACAGAGCACTCCACCTCAGGCTGTGCCAAGCAAATGGATTGTAACTTAGAAGAAAATGGAGAGAGAGAAAAAAAAGAAAGTTAAATACAATATAGAGATAGTGGAGAATCATAGACTAGATCTGGACAAATAGATAACCTTTTCCACTTCTTTTTAACCCTTCTATATCACCAATATCATTCCTTGATTTAAAAAACTAAAATCCTTTCCAACAAACTGATTGCTCTCATGGCACTTAAACCATACTGAATATTTATTTTAAGCATAATATCTTGGCTACCTGTCTTTTTGGCTTTCAGTTCTTGGCTGAATGATAGAATCTTGGCCTGATTGCGTGATTGCATGTATGCCTTTGGGAGTTATGTTAGATTGTTGAGCAAAAACACACGGTGTTTGCTCACTTGCTGGATCAGTGTCCTTGAGCTGACATTGTGCTCTGAACAGCTGTAATGTTTGTTTAGGATCCCATACACTAAAGGACCAACACCTGGAAACAATGGAAACTCATTTTTATTTATTAAATATACTGGACATAGTGTGCTTGTTTTGGTAATATTATATGCACTTTACAATTTTCAGGTGTGTTTATATTGGGCACTAGGAATTTGGACATAATTACAGCCTTCCATAGCATAGTTCCTAAACAGAGGTCACCTTTTTTTCCCCAAGTTTGAGAATAATTGAATGCCACACTATAAGCCTAGACCTAATATATATTGAGTCGACTCCAGAGTCAAGTGAATGCCATCCATGTTTGAGGATTAAAATCAGACCATATCACTTGTTTCCAGATATGAGATGTGTTTTAATGTACTGAGGTGTTTTAGGTTTAGTGTTGAAGCCAAAGGTGAGGTCCAAGTTGAAGTCATGTAATTTGTGTCTCAAAAATCTGACAAAACCAGGTCATGTGACGTGAGGACTGATATATACGGGGAATCATTTAATAAAGTTTAAAGATGTTTTTGTTTTGGTTATGGCATTACAGTGAGTGCTCTAGTACACATCCTGTAGGTGTTCAATTAGTAAGAAACAAATGAGTGTGGGAACGCTGGAGCATTTTCATGTCTCAATGTGGATAAACGTGTTATTTTGGTTGTTGGCAAAATGAATTAACTGTGAAATAGCTTTCCTCTGTGTTTTTGACTTGTAACATAGATTAAAACATAATCAGATATCTTCTTCTTTAGGCTCATAAAGTGGCTCATAAAGCCTACTGCGCATGAACAGGCATTAAAAATCTCCTGTGTCTCCCACCCACACAGGTTAGGAATGCCGAATACATGACCTTCTTTATAAATTCTTATTCAAATGGAGAATCTTAGATATTGCCAAGGGCAGACTGATCAAACATTATTCTGCTGCACCTGAAGAGTGTTTAGCATTTTAATGGACGATTTTGCAGTCACATTAATGTAGACGACTGCATATAATGGAGACAGATCTCTTTTTCCACTAATCCCAATGAATTAAAAGTGGCAGGCTATACAACTGTAGTCCTCAATTCCTTGTTATGCAAATTTCTTTGTTTATCCTGCGAACATGATCAATATATCTCTGCGTGTCTAAAAAATCTATAAGATGGTGTGGTTCACTACATTTGACCTGTTCCAGTGACTATGAGATACAAAATTATAGATAAATTGGAGGTATATATATATATATATATATATATATATATATATATATATATATATATATATACAATAGGTGAGCCGTATATAGATGTATGTATAGTTTTAACAGGTTGGGTTTGACTCACATAGTGGAGCACTGACATTCACCGTATTCAGAACACCTACATACAGTAACTATGGATTTAAGAGCTTGGCTTGGTTGCACACATGAGGTGGCTCATGTTTTGTGTGATTCTAACCTTGGACTCAAGCCCACTTTCTTGTGCAATATTGGCTTGAGCGAGGAGCAGTATCAAGTCCAACAGCTCTGTCTGACATTTTGATGTAACCACAATATGTCACACTGAAATTTATGTTTTGGGCTGTAAATACACAAAAAATGTAATGTTATTTGAGGTCAATATTAAATATAGTGAGTGGAAATAAGTATTTAGATTATTCTCTCTCTCTCTCTCTCTCTCTCTCTCTCTCTCTCTCTCTCTCTCCATATCTATATAAAGTATTTCACAAAAGTAAATACACCCCTCTCATTTTTGTAAATATTTGATGATCTTTTCATGTGACAACACTGAAGAAATGACACTTTGCTACAATGTAAAGTAGTGAGTGTACAGCTTGTGTAACAGTGTAAATTTGCTGTCTCCTCAAAATAACTCAACATACAGACATTAATGTCTAAGCCGCTGGCAACAAAAGTGAGTACACCCCTAAGTGAAAATGTCCAAATTGGATCCAAAGTTTCAATATTTTGAGTGGCCGCCATTATTTTCCAGCTCTGCCTTAACCCTCTTGGGCATGGAGTTCACCAGAGCTTCACAGGTTGCCACTGGAGTCCTCTTCCACTCCTCCATGATGACATCACAGAGCTGGTGGATGGTAGAGACCTTGTGCTCCTCCACCTTCCGTTTGAGGATGACCCACAGATGCTCAATAGGGTTTAGGTCTGGAGACATGGTTGGCCAGTCCATCACCTTCACCCTCAGCTTCTTAAGCAAGGCAGTGGTCATCTTGGAGATGTGTTTGGGGTCTATCATGCTGGAATACTGCATACTGATCATGCTCTGCTTCAGTCACTGTACATGTTGGCATTCATGGTTCATACAGGAACAACAGTTATACATAGAGCCAAGGGCGTAACAATGGTATGGACATGGGGGGACTACTTAGTTGTCCTTAGCCCAAATGTAGTGTAAAGGAATGAAATGCTGTGCAACTTTCCTCACTTTCACTCGCATTTATAAGTCTGTCACAACGTGAAGGTTCACAACGATCGAGGTAGGAAGATAAGCAAGTGAATGTAACATTAATGGTCAAAAACTGGAACTGACGTTAGCCTAGCCTACTTCGTGGGTGTGCAAATATCAAAAGTTAATTGACGATTTTAAGAACAAACCAAGCCATTGTATGATGCCTTCTATACTAAGCTAAGGTTACTTACTATTTAGCTATCTATTTACTTACTGTCTGAAAAAAAGCTTGTATGTTCTGCTGCACTTTTCTATACTTGCCTGCCGTCTCCATTTCTTACAGACTGAGCTGCAAAAATATATCAACAAAATGCGTTGAGGTCTAAAGTGTCTGTAGAGTATGAATGGGTGTGTGAATGTGTATGTTATTGTGCCCTGTGATGGACTGGCACCCTGTCCAGGGTGTACTACGCCTTGAGCCCGATGCTTCCTGGGATAGACTCCAGGTTCCCCGTGACCCTGAAAATGAGTAAGTGGTAGAAGATGGATGGATGGATGGATGGACTTGCGTTGAGTATGGGCGCAACCAAGTGTACAATTGGAGGGGGGTATACACAACTAATTTCTTTAAAAACGGAAATATTAAATAGGAATAGACATAAATAAATAGAATAGATGAAGAAAAGACAGATCCGTTGGAAGGGTTCGTTAAATGGGGACATATAGAAAATATTTTATACTGTATATTGGGGGGACAGATTGGTATTTCCTCAACATTGGGGGGGACATGACCTCCCCAAAGAATGTGTGGTTAAGCCCATGCAGAGAGCAATAACCAATGAACTGCAGAGTCAGCATTGCAGTTCCTACAACCCATGAAAAACTCCTCTGCTGAAAAAGAA
The DNA here is from genome assembly GCA_022414735.1 of Noturus placidus. Classification (NCBI taxonomy): domain Eukaryota; kingdom Metazoa; phylum Chordata; class Actinopteri; order Siluriformes; family Ictaluridae; genus Noturus; species Noturus placidus. Next base: position 301,937 of record JAFFST010049584.1, read on the forward strand.
GCACAGGAATGTGTGTCTAAAAGCATTTAGACAAATCAGATGAAACAAAAATAGAACTCTTTGGCAATAATTCAGCTTGTCATGTTTGGAGAAAGAAGGGTTGTGCATATAACCCAAGAACAACATGAGACTTTAATCTCATCAGCCAGCGCATGTTGGAAAAAGATGGACATTTCAGCAAGACAATAACCTCAAACACACAGCCAAAAATAACCTAAGAAGGCCTTGCATGGCCTAACCTCCTGACTTGAACACTACTAAAAATCTATGGAGTATTTTGAAATATGTTTTTGTATTTGTGAAACTTACATTAACTTGTGAACATGATTAGCTGTCATAGCACAATATACAAAAGAAATAAAATTAATTATAAAATGCTGGATCAAGTGCTATTTTATAAGCCACGGAATAATGAGTGTAGAAAAATAATAGATCATACTATACTCCTTGATAGATTAGAGAATGTTGTTGGCATTAAGGGAACAGTCCTCTCCTGGCTTAGGTCTTATCTTACCGATCGTTCTCAGTTTGTACATGTAAATGTAGATTTCTCCACTCGTAGCAAGGTTAAATTTGGTTTTCCACAAGGTTCTGTTTTAGGCCCACTACTATTTACTTTATATATGCTACCTCTAGGTCAAATTATTCGTAAACATGGAATT
>JAFFST010049584.1:305172-327313 GCA_022414735.1 Noturus placidus
CTGTAAAGCTGCTTTGAGACAATGTCTATTGTAAAAAGCGCTATACAAATAAAATTGAATTGAATTGAATAGAAAGACTATTTATGCAACAATAATATGCCAATAAACTAGACATCTATTAGATGTTTATTTGTTTGCCATCTTCTCATTCATATACCATCTCAAACTTGCTTTATTTATTATTTTTTTAATTGTTTCTTGCTTTTATGTGACATTGGATTGCATTTGACAGCAAAGGAAAAAAACAAAGCAAAACTACAGTCTGCATTTTCTATCAACTAACACATATGACTATTTTGAACAAGCCTTTATTTGTCCCATATACATCACAGCAAATTGAAATAAAATTTTTCTTGAATATTCCAGCTTGTTAGGAAGCTGGGGTCAGAGCGCAGGGCCAGCCATGATATGGCTTATGGGCAATGCCCAAGGGCCTAGCAGTGGCAACTGTGTTGGAGTTTGAACCCCCAGTGCTTTATATAAAACTGTCAGACAGTATATTGGAATTACATGTTGCACAATGTTTAATACTGTACCTAAACTTCAGCAAGCACAGTACATCTTCCTACTGATCCACGTAGGCCTGTGAATAGTGGCATTAGGCCTGTAATGCCACTATTCCTTTGTTTCCTACTTGTATCAAAAGCTTTTCAGTGAGATCCAGGTTGCTGAATGAGTCGGCTAGTAAAGAAAATTCTACTTTTTTGGCCCTACAAAACATCATAGTTGCTTTTATAGTGTGTTTATTGTTCTGCTGCCGTTAAAATGCTTCCGTTCGCTTCCTACTGGTGCTCCATCCATCTTTCTGCCATGCTTTATTTCATGCCTGAAAGTGTTCTTTGGTAATTTACTACTTTATCTTCAGTGGTCGGCCAGGTTGTTTGCTATTGCTGAGTTCACCACTCTCTTATTGCTTCTTAGCAGAACATTTTCTACTGTGGTTTGAAGAATGTTCAGGTTTTTCTAAGTGTTATGGGAATGTTTTTTTTTACACAATGCTTGTAAATGGTAAAACCTACAATTTTTGCAGCATTATTTTAAATTGAATTTTAAGATGCAACAACTTAATAGCATTATAAAGCAAGCCATTATACATGCTTATACCTCAGCAGAAGGTGAGAAGGTGTCGATTAATTTTCTAGAACAGCAGCTATGACAATAATTATGGCTGGAGGGCAAATCAGTAGTTTCTATTAATGTGCTTGTTCTGATATACTGGCATTTCTATAGTAACTTGCATAGGGATTTGTATAGCAGATGCTCCAAATAAACATATTAAAAATCATGTGATCGTTGATATGGGGATGTTTTCTGTAAGAAGACATTTATCTAAGAGTTTCCAGTGTCAGTGCTTTGTAACAATCTGAGATAAGGATGTTCTTTTACATTTTCTGACACGGGAAAGTCTTCCTGACAGAGGATTTTGCCCTTTGCAGTTTTTGTCTCATTAACCTAAGATAGAGAAAAACAGGGAAGCTGCTGAAAAAAATACATATTGGGGACATTCCATAACAGAATTATTCATAACTATAAGTGAATAAAAAATATGTGCGCCTCTTTACTAAACATAAATTGCTGTGGTATCAGAAGAATAAAACACTTCAAGCTGAGCTATTATTGGAAATAAGTCAACTTTGCAATGGTCATTAATAATTTTCCTATATAAAAAAAAGTTCTTAGAAATGGCCTGCACTTATATAGTGCTTTTTTAACCTTAGCGGTTCCACTGGTTCATCCAGGTACTCAGTCACCCACTCACACACCAATGGTAACAGAGCTGCCATGCAAGGCACTAGCTTTCCATCAGGAGCAGCTGGGGGTTCAGTGTCTTGACCAAGGACACTTCGCATGTGTTGTCATGTGTGCTGGGAATCAAACCGCCAACCATACGATTAGTGGACAACCAGCTCTACCACCTGAGCTAACATTAAAGGGATGATATTTTTACCATCTTAGAACATGTTGAATACTTTATTTGATAAATACTAAACATTCAATAATTAAAGTAATTTGAAATGGTAAATTAATTTGGATAATTTGAAAGTAATTCTTAACAGAAGCAGGAGTAGAGCGTCAGGATAAATGAGGCAAGTCAGCCTAGGAGGATGAACCACAGCAGACGTGTATTAGAATCGATCGAGTTGGCTTTTCAGACTGTTCTTGTAAACTAAAGAAAATGAATATATATGAAGTTATTATGACAGAGTAAACACAAAACAGTGATTCCTTTCTTCTTAATACAAATCGTACTTGTGGTTTTAGAGCAACCTTTTTAAATACTAAAGCATTCCATTAAAAAACAGGAAGCATGCGACACATTCAATATGTATTTTAAAGATCTCTTTCGACCCCGATCTCCTTAACTAAATGTGAATGCATGCTTCACACACCAACTCATTTGTTTACCAGTAGGAAGAGAAAATGGCTCTGTCTAACAGCTTTTCCAGGGTTCTGCAATATGTTACTTAAAATAGTTGCAGCACTTTGACAAGTTTCTCTTACAAGCAATTTATACAAAAATGACACCAAAATGAGGTTTTGAGAAGTCTGTGTATGCTTGTGTATGAGTGTGTGTGTGTGTGTGTGTGTGTGTGTGTGTGTGTGTGTGTGTGTGTGCGTGTGTGTGTAGGTGTGTGTGGGTGTATAAGATGATGCATGTGATATGAACAGATGGTTGTTTTACAATATATATACATAGAAAGGTGACTGACAAGAAGAGAAAATAGATAACTTCAGTGTTCACTGACCTCTTTTTTTTATCTTTGTCTTCTTGTCTGGAAAGCAGATCACTGATGTGATAATGTCAGAAAACAGCTGCATGGTGACCAGTTATAAATGTCTTTTTAATACATCTTGTCAGTTTTGCCATATGACTTGAAGTGCAAATTATCTATTTCATACGAGTGGTTAGTCAAGGTGAGGGGTGTGTAGCAGGAGCAGAGTATAGAGTATTATTCATAGTATACAGACATATTGTGAGGATGTTACCTTGATGGATAGTTATCAACTCTGCTGTAATTTATAGGTGGAGGAGTTCGGGACTTTTTTCTCTCCTTTAAATTATACTACACCGCTGTTTTCACTGAATTCTCAAATCGGATTGGTCAGAAGGTATTGCATAACAGCAGCTTTGACAGTAGTACTGTCTCTAATTCAATGTACTCATTCTCATACAGTGTCCTGTACAATTTGCACAATTGCAGATGTTAGTTGCGTCTTGGGGTGAGAAAGTCTTCGAAACTACAATTCAAAGTCATCTACATCATCACAAGTTGTTTGGAACGGTTTCTAGAATAAATCCTCTTCTGTCATCCATTAACAAACTCAAGCATCTTCAGTTTGCCAGACAGTACTGGAACTTCAAGTGGGATCGAGAAAGTAGCTCATGCCCATGGTTAAATATGCTGGGGCTGTTTTTCTGCCAGAGGACCTGGATATTATGTTAGGATACATGGAATCATGGACTCGATCAAATATCAACAGATATTAAATGAAAATCTGATTGCCTCTGCCAGAAAACTTAAAATGGACTGTGGTTGGATCTTCCAGCAGGACAATGATCCAAAACATACATCAAAATCAACACACAAATGGTTTACTGACCACAAAATCAAGATCCTGCCATGACCATCCCTGTCCCCTGACCCGAAACCCATAGAAAACCTGTGGGGTGAACCACATGCGTGGACCTCGAAATGTGAAGGATCTGGAGAGATTCTGTTTGGAGGAATGATCTCCGATCCCTTGCCGTGTATTCTCCAACCTCATCAGGCATTTTTGGAGAAGATTTAGAGCTGTTATCTTGGCAAAGGGACTGACTAAAAAGTACTGACTAAAAGGGTGCCAATAATTGTTGCACACCTATATTTAACAAAGATATTAAAAAAATAAATAAACCTGTTTTGTTTGCAACTGTTTGATATCCATGAGAGCGCAGTATTTTTGTGAACAAAAGATCAAAAGGTTAAACACTAAAGAAAAATTTTCATGGCTTCTTTACTCATATATACCAAGGGTGCCAATAATAATGTCACGTTACGGAGGTTGAGACGGATGCAAGTGCAGATTTTTAAACTTTAATAAAGAAATAAAACACAATACAAAAATACACTACGACATTGGAGTAAAACACTGTGGCAAAGACTAAACAAACACCAAAGAGAAAAACACGACAACAGAGATAAAGGCAAACAAAGACAAATGTGAGACAAAGATGGTCATGTGACTGATGCAGTCACTGCTCTGAACTGTAGTTCAGAGTTCCATCTCTGATTACATGACAAATAACAACAAATTGCACAGGGACTTATATGATGGATACTCCACATAAACAGATGGAAAAAAAGACAGTGTAGTTGTCGAGAAGGTGAAGTTTTCTATAAGGAGTCTCCAGTGCCAGCATTTTGTAGCAGTCAGAATTTCTTGGTAACATCACATGTGCATCTTTGTGCTTAGTATATTCAGAATGTACTAAAGCACATGAATGTACTAAGAATGCACTAAGTCACGTGAGGGAGTGATTGTTTATAGCTATTCTACTATAAAGTAAATGATACAGGAAACTAAATTAATTGCAAATATAAAAGGATAAAACGTATAATGTGTTGTTCTTATAAACATAAATATTTATTATATAAATATAATAGAAATACTAAATAGAACTTCCATCCATCTTCAACCGCTTACTCCTTTTCAGGGTCACAGGGGAACCTGGAGCCTATCCCAGGGAGAATCGGGCACAAGGCGGGGTACACCCTGGACAGGGTGCCAGTCCATCGCAGGGCACAATCACATACACATTCACACACCCATCCATACACTACGGACACTTTAGACACGCCAATCAGCCTAACATGCATGTCTTTGGACTGGGGGAGGAAACCAGAATACTCGGAGGAAACCCCCGACACACAGGGAGAACATGCAAACTCCACACACACAGCCCTGGGGGGACTCGAACCCCAGACCTTGGAGGTGTGAGGCGGACGTGCTAACCACTAAGCCACCATGCGCCCCTAAATAGAACTTATAGGAATCAAATAAAATACTACTTATTGCATGCTGAAAGCATGGAGATTAATAACTCACCAAGATCACATAGACAGAGTAGTTTCTTTTGATACTGATAGGAGTGGATAACACTTGGCTGGTAAGAGGATATTTAAAAAAGATGAGGTTGTGTTGACTTCCAACAAGCTGAGTGTTACAATGTTGAAACATAAACAGCACACACTGGATTGCTAGTTTTTATACTAACAAACCATTTGCTGCTTTGAAAAGTAAATTGCATCAGATCGCAATGCTTCTGGATAAATTCCGCTTGCACAATGTTGACTTGTCCAGGCCTCTAAGGGGCAATCTAATGAACTTCACTTGAGCTAATAAAAAAAATTGGAAAGGCCCCAGAAATAGCAATATGATTCATCCAACTACCCTCTCCAGCCCAGAAAGCATGCTCACTCTGAAGAGGTGTGCTCTTATAGGAACATAATACACAACAGTGTGGTACGATGTACTGTGACATACTGAAGCAGAGCATGATAAGTATATAGTATTCCAGCAATATAACGGCTCCAAACACACTTCCAAGACAACCTCTGCCTTGCTAAAGGAGCTGAGGGTGAAGGTGATGGACTGGCCAAGCATGTCTCCAGACCTAAACCCTATTGAGCATCTGTGGGGCATCCTCAAATGGAAGGTGGAGGAGCACAAGGTCTCTAACATCCACCAGCTTTGTGATGTCATGGAGGAGTGGAAGAAGACTCCACATGAAAATATATAATCAAATATTTACAAAAATGTGAGGGGTGTATTCACTTTTATTGTTATAAATATATAACAAAACATACAGTATATAACACACAGGAGGCAGCAGCAGATGTCTGGATAGACCTAGTCTCTTTTGTAGAAGAGACTTTTATATTATGTAGAAGTATAGAAATATAGTCAAGGTCTTTGAACACTCAGTTAGACAGGGATAACCAAGAGATTTAGAAGCACAGGCAGAGGTCAAACACCAGAAACATGGCCTGATCTATTAGCTATTGTGGAAGATATTTCATACACACATTCTTCTGAAGGCACGGGTAATGGAATGTCTAGACAGATATGCAAATTGTGTGATTAAAGTTGTCTGAAACGAGGGCTGAAATTCTTGGTTGCCTTCACATGATCTTCTAGGATGAAAAGAGTGAAGTAGTGGTAGAAAAAGCAGTCTAGCTTGGTTGCATCCTTGACGATGAGTCACAGCTTGTGACAGTCAGTGTTTTCTTGATCATGGCTATGACATCCATAATGACAGCTCTATGTGGTTCCTCTCTGTTGGGATGACTAGGTGTGCACGTCAAAATTGTTTTTCAAAGCCGAGAACCATTGTTCAACTGTCTCACATTCACTGACACTTAACCAAGTATCACAAAATGATACTGAAAAGACAGACAAAGTAGTGAAACCTTCCCTATGATGTCACCAGGTTTCTTTACCAGTTACAGGTCACTTAGCCTGAACCTTGCTGCTTTGCTTATGTCTGGTTATGTAAAGCAGGTCCATGTAGACATCAAATGGTGTATCAAATATGTTTGTGTGAAGTTAGAACGGACTACAATACTTCAAGGCATGTTACTATAGGAAAATAATCAACTACAATGTGGTGTGATGGTTTTCCAGTAACAGCATGTCTTGAAGTATTTTATTCTTTTTACCTTTTACAACAACAATGTGCCAGTTACTACGTTTACATGCACATCAATATTCCAATATCAATCGGAATCTGGCAATATTCAAATTAGTGTTGAGTATTTGCAGCAGTACTGTAAGTATCCCGGCAGAGTATCTCAAATTCAAAGTAGATTCTGATGTCGCAAACCCTAAAACGAAATTAAATATGCAAAAATATTATTAGATGCAAATTGTTGACAACTACAATCAGTAGTTCCCTGATTTGTTGTTGTATGTGGCGAATGAAATACGACCCTGTCCGATTGTCCACTAACCGTTCAAATCAGATACAGATACAGATACAGATAGTGGAATTGCATTCCACTCCTAATATACAGTATATTGTACAGCTGAGCACAAATTGATTTGACTACTACTCTGTACAATTGTATAGTATTATTAGTATATTTATAGCTAGAGACAGATTAATCTGTTCCTTGCACATTTTATCATACAGAGTAATGACAGTGCAAATAATTTCGAGACGAAAGTGTTCATCATTTGGTCTTTTTAGTACTGGCCGTTAAGAACGCTCCTTTAAAGTAAGTGCTATTTGATACTTCAGCTTGGAACGACCTGGCAAACTGCTGCCACAGGCGTTCTGTGAAGGTCTCCGTCACTGTGTTCGGACCTCACTTGAATGCGTTTGGCATAACTGTTTTATAGAGGATAGACTACCGGCGTAAACAGTTAAACACATGTCAGCCGCTGTTACAAAATCACAGCCGCACTCATTTGCAATTGAAGAACACTCTTTTTCTCGTAAAGCAAATCCTTCAATGTCTGTGTGGTCACAGGACGGTTTTCACATATTGGATTGGCATTTAGTGATGACTTTATGCATGTTATGATGGGAAATCAAGGCGCTTAATGGCAAGTTTCAAAGCCTGTGGTGACCTTTTCTAGACACTCCTGCTGCTGCTGTATTGTTTTCTCCCTTGGTTCACAGACGAGATGGAGACAGAGCATGTAGAGTGCTTTTAAAAAAAAAAAACGATTGCGGACAGGCTCAGGGAGACAGCGTGACTCATTCTTGCTTTAGAGCAGTGTAGAGAGAAAGCAACTACAATGCTACAAACCTTCAACAGCTTTTGTCCTGTAATTCTGCCACTTTACAGATATATTAATTGAAGTAAACATCTGTTTAAACAAGTAAACAACTGTGTAATGAAGTCTCGCCACAATGGTGTTTTGTTTACTTCTTATGATGTGCCATCGACTCAGTCATCTGTTTTGATTGTTTCTCAATGCAACTGTAAAAATCGGTTTTAAAATATGCTAAAATGTCTTCATCACAGAAGATTGTAACATACCTAATATTTAAAGAGCACTTATGGAAACAGCCGTTCACATATTTATAAAATAAATCCAAATAAGAAATGGTAGAGAATGATCTATACATAAAGTTTCAAATTGGGAAAAAAAACTTCTTCCAATGATAGCATTTTTAGCTAATGGCATTAACCAGGGTTTTGATGCCCTCAATCAAACCGTCTATATCCCAGAAGCCTGAGCAGATGACGACGAGCCCACCTCGGAGTGACAGTTGTGTCGAGCGATGCCTGATGGAGCCAGATTACAAGCATCAATCAGCCTGTCACACCATTTCTGCTTCACAATTGTTCCTCAGGAGTAAGGCCACAGGTCATGGATTTTGAGTGGCTCTTCAACTGTGATGTTCTGGTGATTACATACAGTACAGAGTAGGGCACAAAATTCTCAGTTTACTAGCAGGAACTATTTTCAACACTTTGTAAAAAAGTAAAACCACCTAACTAACAATTGTTATACTAATAAAATATGCATACAAAAAGGACATTATGTTGCTTAATAACAGACAACCGTGCAGAGCACTTTATTAAAGACATCGTTAAATCACAGTGCTGTTGAATTCTCATGAAATCTGATTGGTTAAAAAGGTGTGGATTAAATTTCTGTAAAAGCAGTTTAGGCAGTAGTTCAACTGTAATTTCAAATTACAAGTTTACTGCATATTAATGTTCTTGTTCTAATATGTTATCGTTTCTATAGTAACAAATAATTCACAATGACTTTTATGGCGGATGCTCCACATAATCTAAGCCTCATAATAAACGTATTAAAAGCATGTTGTTTAACAGAGAAAAAAAACAATTATTGATATGATGAAGCTTTCTGTCATGAGATTAAAAAAACAACAGACAGAAGGGTGAGGTAATGAGTGTTTATAGGTGCTATACTGTAACTAATGACAGAAACGAACATAGTTTGTGGAAAAAAAATGTGCATAATTACAAAGAACTATAAACGATAAAAGGTTTGATGTGTCGTTCTTGGTAAATTGCTGTGGTATAAGTAGAATAATACACCACAGGAGGTGCTATAATTAGAAAAGAATCAACTCTGAAGTGGTAACAGTGGGCTCATTATTTTCCCCAAATCTGCACACTCTTTTAGCAGCAGATCCTTTAAATCCTGTAAGTTGCGAGTTGGGGTTTGTTTGTCCAGCACATCCCACAGATGTTCGATTGGATTGAGGTCCGAGGCAACACCTAGAACTCTTTGTTATGTTCCTCAAACCATTCCTGAACAATTTTTACAGTGTGGCAGGGAGCACTATCCTCCTGAAAGAGGCCACTGACATTAGGGAATACCAACAGTGTTTAGGTTGGTATTTTGTGTCAAAGTAACATCCATATGCATGCCAGGTCCCAAGGTGTCCCAGCAGAACATTGACACTGCATACTGCATTACATTTTTCAGCAATTTGTGCTACAGTAGCTCTTCTGTGGGATCTGACAGGCTAGGCTTCGCTCCCCACACACATCAATGAGCCTTAGGTGCACATGACTCTGTCGCCGTTTTACCAGTTGTCCTTCCTTGGACCACTTTTGGTAGGTACTAACCACTGCATACAGAGAACACCCCACAAGACCTGTCGTTTTAGAGATGCTCTGACTCAGTGGTCTAGCCATCACAATTTGGTCTTAGTCAAAGTTGCTCAGATCCTTATTCTTGTCCATATTTCCTGCTTCCAACATATCAGCTGTGAGAACCGACTGTTCACTTGCTGTCTAAGATATCCCACCCCTTGACAGGTGCCAATGTGACAATATAATCAATGTGATTCACATCACCTGTCACCTGCCATCTATTTCAGTTTTATAAACAGATTTCTCAAATCTGATGGTGATTAGACACCGTTTTGAATAATGCGTTTGAATAATAAGCATAAACTGAGTAAAATGTTATATGCACAATGCAGTAATTGCAGTAAAATCAAATGTTGGTTGTGGATTTTCAGACCTTGAATGTTTGAGGTCCTGAGGTTGTGTGTGTAATGTGTATGTATAGGCTGTGTTGGTGCACGTGTGTATGAGACTGTCACTCTGTAAGACAGACCCTGTAAGACAGACCCTCATGCCAAGTCCGGGCTGAGATCCCACTCAATTAAGCACCCGAGTGCGCCGATCCTCTTTCGCGCATACGCACAATGAACATCTGAGTTTTGTCACTGCCCCACAGGCGAAATAAAATCCATCAGACACACACTCGCGCACATACACACTCTCATCCCCCAGCTCAGCTGACTGTGCTCTGACAGGTCTAGACAGCTCGACTTTTCCAGGAGCTTGTAATCACTGCACACCTTCCTCTTATTTTACACATAGCCATGCATATTCGAATGACTTGGAGAGGAAATTCTGAACACCTCACTTCAGAAAGCCAGAATAGAGGTGTACTCCTACACCTAATGTGTTTACTAACAGCATGACAATGCATAATAGATAACAACATTGCAAACTCGTTGCTAACTACTTCATCAAATATAACTATATCAAACTTGATGAAGCCATTGGACATTGTGTAATAAGTCAGTTCTTAAATGTCTCTTTTCTTTGGTAATACTTTACAATTTTGCATAATAATAATAATAATAATAATAATAATAATAATAATAATTTATCAATTTGTATAGCGCTTTTTACAATGGTACATTGTCTCAAAGCAGCTTTACAGAAATATCATTTTTACATTTACAAGCGACTTACTAATGAGAGCACATTCATACACCAATGGTAGCAGAGCTGCCATGCAAGGTGCTAGCTTGCCATTGGGGGCAACTTAGGGTTCAGTGTCTTGCCCAAGGACACTTCGGCATGGGATCAATCATGCACTAATACCTGAATTAATTCTGACTTTAATATGAACTAATGATGAGATAAAGCATGTACTCACCACAAACTGATGATGAGCTTGCCTTAACTATGACGTGAGTCTTATGAATTCATGCATGAATAAAGATATGTATTACAAGATGCATATTAATTAACTATATGTCAACTTTTCAATCTACTAAAACCAATTAAACTTCAATAATAAGAACTTGAAAGTTATGAAAGTATAAACATTGTTTATTATTACCATTCTACAAAGCAACACATCCATCAGTACCTGGAAGGTAATAAATGTACTAGGATAGGGGTGTTCAACTACAATCTGTACAGGTCCAGTTATATAAAATTTGTTGCTTACAAAGATCTGTATAAGCAACTAATGTGCTTGAATGGTGACAACAGTTACCTTTTAATGCGTAGTTCATGGCTATTAATAAGACAATATATATTTGCTATGTTTTGTTTCGCCGTGGCTCTTCACATTAGCAACTTTGACATGGACCGTGGTTCTCTGCACTAGATGTTGCAAAAATCAGTAAATAAATTCACAAAGATGATTCAGTTCCTAGTTTGTAATAACAAATGGATGTACACCTACCCTGTAGGCAGAGTTACATGGCGTCTCCAATGGAATTTTTAGTTTTTTAGTTTTTTCTATCAGATCTCTATTAGGAAAAAAATGGTCACTTCTATAATCAATAGGTGAAGGTTAAAACCAATTACCTTTTTATTTTTTCATTTCTCCAGCAATCAGATGTTTTCATTCAGGTGAAGTGAGATGACCCTAGTTCACTCCTCACTCATCATTTGTCTCATCCCTCCACCTCTGAGGACACTGCAGCCAATGTCAATAAAGCAGAATGTCTGTGAGGCTGACATAAAGGAAACCAGGATCTCATCCATCTGCCATTTGGAGCAGTCCAGTGATCTAATTGCTCACTAGACATTTGCAGTTTTGACCAGTGTAAGCAATTCCTTCCATTAGGACTGTTTCAATTTCTGCCGATTTGGATGATATGTGCGTGCTCATATTTCTGGTATCCAACCAGGTGCCATTTGAGGACATGGTAATGCTGTTTCTGGCTTCACTCTTTCAAGTGTGCTCTGTTGGTCTGATTCAGCACACCTACCTTTATTTGTGTGAGAAAGGTAAATCTGAACTCTCCTTCCTCCCTCTCTATACCCTGTGGAAGATACGCACAAGTGGCTCTATTGATTTCTGCTGGCAAGCTTCCATGTGTGGTGACACAGCCAACAACTCCCAGCAGGCCTTGTGCGTTTTGCTCACATTAATATGGGACAGATATAAGCAGGCAGCCTATGAATCTTTAATGCGAAGCTCTTCTGTGTGCTTGCCCTTTGCTGTAGCCCAGGTTGTGGGAAGCACTCAGGGTCAATTGAGATAGAGGGAGAGAATGGATTTCAGGCAGAAAGAAAATATATCGCTTGTGCAAAGAGCAGTTGCTGTTACACACTGTATACCATTGGATTACGATTACCTGCCTTTGCTAATATAACAGAATATTATCTAGGACAAATGATTGGTTTAAAATGATTGGACCGGCATTTACTTAAATATTACAAGTACTATTTATAACTGATCCTAAAGGCATGTCAATTTTTATATGTAGATATATCGTCATATAGCGTCATGATAATGCCTCCGTACTATATTTCTGCTTAAGGATTCTGCATCTAATATGGGGAAAAATTTGCAAGTATAAATATTTTTAGAAAAACTACTTGCCAACAAGCAATCTCACATTTGAGTCCACTTTGAAGCAGGATTTGTTAGCACTCGAGCATGACAAGCATTTTTGGCAAAGCTCAAAGATATGGGTCAGATTCAGAGTTGACATCAAGATCAAAAGTTATGTTAATATTTACGACTGGAAAGTTCCTCATAATCAAAGTTGACTTGCATGCATGCTCAAGTTGATTTTCTGGTGGTCCGTTCGGGTTATTAAAATGACCGATGTTGTTCATGCCTTTCACATCTCTCCTGGTTTCTCATGAAATGTGAACGGCATTTACTATGCCTCATCCTGTAAGATGGAAACGCTCTCTTGGTGAGCAAGAGCTTCTGGAGTTCTATTTTACTAATGTGAGGAGTCCATTTGTCCTTCCTGTTCCTCTCCTACAGGATCACATTTAGTAATCTCCTCCTTTATAATGAGGACCAATATTTAAATACAGACTGAAGCTAGCTGGGACAGCTTGTATTTCCATATCACACAAGATAAAGTGCTGTGGGGGGAATATTTTTCCCCTGGAATTTTGATTTACTTCCTTTGGTTGAGTGCGCTGCTGGAGCCTGGGGCCTGTGTATGTGTGTGGTGGTGCTGGGGAGGGATATCTGCACATCACAGCTCAGTGCTTTTGATGGGCCTAAAGAAGGCAGTCTTGCTTTTTTCATCATATTGTCAGATCCTGCGCCATGATTTAGGTGTCAAAACTGAAGCGAGATGGAGAAATGAGGGAGAAACTAAGATGAAGGGCATGGAGTGGCAGCAGGACCATTTGTAAATTGAAGGAGGAAGGCTTTTAGCCTCCACTAGGGGAAGCCCAGGAGACTAAGTATTGTGCCAGCAAGCACATCAGAAATTAGTAGGTTAATACTCTTTAACAATAAAGCATGTCCTCTGCAAGCCTGAGATCACTGAGATTTCTTTAGTAATATAACTCAGAGAAAGACATATATGTGGTAAGCTAAGACCATTATTAGGTCTTACATTATGTACAATATTTTTGAACAAATGTAACATGTGTTACATAGAAACATTTGTTGTGATTCTGCATTTTACTTCATGAAACAGAATAGGACAAATGGCATACAGTTAGTGGATGATCGTGTTTAAAACCAAAACACAAGAGTAGTTGATATTCACCAGGAGACAAAATAAACAATTTTATTTCAATAATACATCAATACGTAATTCATCCTCTTCTTTCTGATTCATCCAGAAATCTGCCAGGGCATCCATTGCATTTCTACGTAACTTTCAGAGAAACTTGCCTTATGTTTATGGCAGCAGTTCATGCCCAGGACAGATTACATCACAGTTTGTTGGAAAATCATGCCAGACTGCTCATACATTCCACGATTGACAAATGCCGACTGAACTGAATGTTCAGCCCCAGAAAACAAACAATGACCAATACCATCACCAACAGACACCGATAGGGTTAACACACTAATCCGACAAACGTGTCTGTTGGCGTTGGTCTGTGTGTTGTTGCAATGTGAACTAGTCTTTAAGTTACGGTTAGACATCTGCTAACCTCCAGTGTTGAGGGGTGGTTAACTACAGGTAGCATTGCTACTAGCTTAACTACATGTTCTTAGTGGCAGCAACCAAGTTATTTTTTTAAATTAAATAGCTTTACCAGGGTGCACGGTGGCTAAGTGGTTAGCTCGTTCGCCTCACACCGCCAGGGTCTGGGGTTTGAGTCCCACCGTGACCCTGTGTGTGCGGAGTTCGCATGTTCTCCCTGTGCTGCAGGGGTTTTCTCCGGGTACTCCGGTTTTCTCCACCAGTCCAAAGACATGCATGGTAGGCTGATTGGCATTTATGTGTAGGAATGGATGTGTGAGTGTGTATGAGATTGTGCCCTGTGATGGACTGACACTCTGTCCAGGGTGTACCCCGCCTTGTGCCCCATGCTCCCTGGGATAGACTCCAGGTTCCCCGTGACCCTGAAAAGGAGTAAGCTGTAGAAGATGGGTGGATGAATAGCTTTTCCAACTTTTCTCTAAGTTGCAGTGTAGCATGGAGAAATTTTGTACTGCATTTTCTCTTTTCACAGAAACCAATTTATGAACAAATCACAATATGCCAATGATGGCATATGTCTGGCTGAAGAACAAATGAAAAGGATGTAAATGAAGGATGTACACGGATATAGAAGCAAATGAAAAGGCAGCCTGATATCTCAATCACAGAGATTTTGAGCCCTATTGGCTACATGAAATGTCTGTTTCATTGCGCAACAATTCCCCCCCAAAATTCACAGACCTTGAAAGCTTGCCTGCTTAAAACGTGATATTTTTAAAACAGCAGCTCCCTTCAAACTGCAAGCAAGTGTAATTTTTTCAGAGTGAGACAAAAATGAAGAAATATTTTCGTTGAGAACTCAAAAGCTGGTATACAGAGGTTTTCTGTAGGTGGTGTTTTCTGGACACACACAGAGTAACATTAGCCAGTGCGTTATACATCACTGACTACTTCAAAGGGACCGAAGAAGACTCTGTATGTGTATGTGAGAAGGATTTTGAATTATATTTCTAATAATATTCCTGTGGTGCTGGATCCCTTACAGACTCCTCGATCAAGCTCTCCATTTGTCTGGGAACACACGGCTCATTGACCAGCTGCTTCCTGTGTCACACTGGCTAAATTATGCAGAAAAATGGTGGTCTATGGTTGGCCAGACCTGCTGCAAGGGTGGTGCAAGGGACAGAAACCATAACACTCACCACCATATGGGCACCCTTTTGCTCACTACACACACACACACACACACATACACACACACACCTATCTTATCTTGGCATCTTTTCCTCTCAGCTGCTTTTGTCTTCTTTTGGGTCACGTCATTATTACCTGACTGTTAGTGTTAATTTCTGTAACCTTCCCGTTTTTTAACTATAGAGAGCAATGGAATTTTAAAAGCCTCACTCAGTCTCCATTGGCAAGCAAGTAAAGTATTTCAGGTCTCTTAGACAAGTTGGATCTGATCCCAATAGTTCAGGGACATCTGGGTTCCTTTGGCTGCCAAGTGTCATTGGTATTGGCGTCACAGCTTTTAAGAGCTGATAAATACCCGAGGACAATAGGTGTGTCCTTCAGTGATGTTTAACAATAATTTAGGATTTTTTCTAACTGCCATTACAATTACAATTCTTAGCAACGTATTAGCTGTCAGGAGGACGTCTAGCAACAGACAATCCCAAATTGATCAAACTGGACAAAAGCCAAGGCCTCCTCCACAGACTCAATGTTACCCTAAGATTTGGCTCACCCCATGACTTGCCAATTCGCTGTTGAAACAAATAATAAAATTGATGATGCAATAGTGTGAAAGTGTCAGGAATGTGGTCATGTTGACTTACATATCCACTCCTGATTATTTATATTTCATCTCAGATAACTCACTCAGCCTTGCCAGTCCTACAACATAATGAATCGATACAGTAGTTTATGCAAGAGCAGATATATTTAGTCACAAATTTGATTGTCACAAAGCAGCTTGAAAGAAATCTAAATGTATATTTTGAACCTTAATGAGCAAGCCAGATGACACTTGTAAAGGATTAAAGTGGGAAAGGATTAAAATCATTATAGCATACAATCATAGAACAGTAAAAGAAAAGAAAACCATACCAGCAACACCCTACCCACAGATCTGTGATGTACCTAAAATAAGTTATTTAACAAAATCCATAACTTTACAAATTAGATGAATTTCTACCTAGACTTAAGATTGAGAATGTGTCTTAATAGCGAACACTAATAGGCAACTGGGTGGCTTTGTAGGAAAAGGTTCTGCTCCCTGCTGTACTATTCATTATTCTAGCTGCTCACAAAGAGCCTGCACCTTTTGATCAAATCTGATGTGGTAGATCATAATAGACCAAACGTTCATTCAGGTACTCTGGAATGAGACTATTTAGTGATTTCTAGGTCATTAGTAGTATTTTAGAATCAATGTGTTACTTGGAGACAATGTGTATACAGTACAAGGTAAGGGTGATATGATCAAAGTTTCTGTTCCTCAGGTCCCTGGTAAAAGGACTCTGGTTAACTCAAGCTTATTTATACATCTTCATTCAGGCATAAATATGTTAAAATAATCCAACCTAAGGTGACAAAGGCATGAGCTACTTCTTCCTCATCATGTAAAGATGTTATATTTCTTAGCAACATTAATGGGATGAAAAAAGTCTCAAGTCTCAATACTATCTACATGAGCTTCAAACAAGAGACTGAATAAAGTACTCACACCAAGGATATTCTCTGCTATGTACAGTACATACGTTTAATGTACATGTTATCTAAATTTACTACGTAATCAGAAAGGTTCCTCCGATTTTATGTATGAAGTACTTCTGTTTTGTTGGAATCACATAGAGGAGGTTACTCAGCATTCAGTGTCTAATGTCCTTAGCTTTATTAATCTGATATTGCTGAAACATGCAACTATAATAAGACTTCAACATTAAGGGAATTAAAAATTCCTTAACTCCATCAAAATGATCTAGTCTGTATATCTGTGATTTACGACATTAAAAACTGCACTGAGACACAAACATGATCAGAGGCCAGTAATAGGTCATTTATTACTTTAACCAGCGCTGTCTCAGTACTGTGATGAGACCTAAACCCTGGGTGAAAAATGTTATGTAAATAAAAGTCCAGAGCAAAAATGATCTTGAGATCATTGGAAATAAAGTGGAAGTTTGATATTGGCCTATAGTTTGACATATGACATGGATCAAGGTCAGATTTTGAATCAATGATTTGATAGCTGCTAGTTTATAAGCTTTAGGTATATATTTAATGCTAACAGAGGAATTGATTATTTTTTTGTCAAATTTTCTCATGACAATCAATTAATTCATTCATATATTAGAAGCAGATGTACAGAGATCTTTTTACATCAAGGAATAGGTTCCACCATGATGGTTAATTCGGTCATTTTCTTTGCCTGTTAAAAGCATGCACTCAAAGGGTTATTAAATATATATATTTTTTGTATTAAAAAAAAAACACTTCTTATTAAGGATGAACACATTCCAACATTAAGCACTGGATAGTTCTTCTTGAATATTTCTCTAGGGTTCTTTACCATCTTAAGCAGGGAGAAGAACCATGCCAATATTAAAGTGCTTTCTGGATGCTAAGAAAATGAGTTTGGCTGTGGAGCAGTATATCACATGTACATTACTAGTCTAAATTCAGACTTCATTAAAATGTCATAAACTTAATTTCCAGTATTTATCCAGCACCTTTTCTGTACTGTAAAGATATGAAAGGTGAAGTACCCCTTCTTTTGGCAAATTTAGACATTGCCTGGTAGAACTGTTCCTCGTCAGTACATCAAGTCTTATTGGGAAAATGTCCTACAGTATCTACTTCCTTTCTTCAAGTGTGCATAGTATGACAGGCAAGTGTGTGAATATGAGAGAGATAAATGTAAGTGTGTGAGAGCACTGGAGACGACAGTGACCAGACTTAACGCGAGTTTAATGGCAAAGCTTTAAACTGAGCTACTCTGTGCCCCGAGGATGATGATTTGGCATTCTTATTGCAAAAAGTGTTTTTTCTGGCGGATGGTATTCTAATGACAAAGCAGAGCAAAGGCCTGAAAAGGTCAGAGTTAGTACAAGCTCAATCTGGAGTACTGTCTCCATTCTCCTACTAATTAAATGTCAGCATCATGCCCAGGAGAAGACAGCAGAGGGGAGAAAACCTCACTCGAAATGTCACTCCTCCTTCGGCGAGCCTGTTTCCCTCAATGACAGCCAGAGGTGCAGGGGAGTAATCCTTGCAGATGGAAATGACAGGTTCCTTCATTTCCTGGAAATTAATGAGTTGTTTTACCAGTCTGAGGCAGAAACAACTTTTAATTGCCAATGGTTTTCACTGAAAATTGTATGTGGACAAATATCGGTGCTATCGGAACTAATGGCCATGTTTGATTTATCATCATCCATATCTGCACCACATTTTCAGGCCTATTATACTGTATTTCCATAAGACATATTGAAAACATTTCCTTTTATGTGGAGGAAGCTTGTGAATAATTCATGATGACCCACTTTCCTCCCCATTAGCTTGATATAGTGCTCGAGCTCAATAGCAGACAGTCGATGACAGGTCCTGGAGGTGTGGGAGTTTGCTTTCGAAATAGACTTCTCTCACTTTTTCATCCCCCCCCCCTTTTATTTTCTAGGAAAGCATGGAACACTGGTGGTGAGGGTTAGCAAGTAAGAATGCTTCTATTATGTGTGTGTGTGTGTGTGTGTGTGTGTGTTGTAGCTGGGGATCCATATAAGGCCTCTGTCTCAGGGGTCAGCACTTGCTGTCTGGGATTAGCTATTACGGGATGTGATGTATCCCAAACAGGGGTGGACTAGCAGCAGCCGAGTGAAACGGGTTACATTTACGTGTATTTAGAGGCACCCTGAAGAGAATGTTTGGAAACCATGCATGAATCACAATGAACTGAGTGGCATATCACATGATAAGTGGTGGCTTCAGACAGGTGCGGCTTGAAAAATAACATGGTATCTGAGAAAATGAATGGCCCACTTGCAGGAGAGCAGTGGATAAATTGCAGTGCTCAAGGGGAAGAGGAAAGCAATACAAACAAGAAAGCCTATAAGTCAAGCAGATTATTCTTAGACCATGTGGATATGCAGAGAGGATTTGGAATAACACTTGTTCATGGGGCTCTACGACACCTGCATAAGCCCTGACAATTGACATAAACCTACAGGAGCACTTATGAAGATTTATTCCAACCAGACAACTGTCATCAAGACTGCATTTCATGACCTGCCATTCATTTCTAAACCAGATAATACCAAGGTGGTGATTTGTTAGTTTTGTTGTTTGAAGAATACATAAGACATAAGTGATGACATATTGGGTTGTGTAATGAAACCTGACTTACTTTTAGCTCGTCTCATGTGTCAAGGTCACATAATGGTGTTGATGTCAAACATCAAAACAAAAAAAAAGCAAATTATGATGACACGACTTTGTCATAAATAATTGCACTTTTATAAGCAGAGTCACCACACACTTTACTCCAGAAATATTGACTCTATTGCTACAATTTTACGACTGTCACTATTGAACCTTCACCATGTAACAGCAGTAAACAGTAGACTTATATTGTAATATAAAAATTGAACTGCACACTGGCTGCTAAGAATGACAACAAAGCCAGCAAAGCTTGTGGTTCAGTTTACGTGTTGTTGAGTATACAATTAAGCTAGTGTAACAGTCATATTTTAGGGGCTTGACGAATCAGGGAAGGATACGCAATGATCCAGAAGAGCCAATCAGGGAGTGAATGTAGGCGGAGCCACGCCTGTGTTTTGTTTTGGTCTGTTTACACTGAAAAGTGAGCCTGGAGTTTTCAAACTAAAACGGGGTCTGAAGCGTTTTCAAAAGTCTCTGTTTTCGAGGGTCAAAAAGACCGGAGTAGTGTAGACGACAGGCGTAATCGTAACACCGTAGGAGATAGGACCGAAAACAAAACAAGGCACATGAAAAACAAACAAAACCACATGGAGAAGAAATAAGTGAAAGCAGTACTCAATGTCACACTCCGAGAGAGGGAATTCATGACGTATACGATGATGTTACCACCATCTTCCTAGTTGAGGAGACACTGCAGAGCATCTTGCA
This sequence comes from Noturus placidus, assembly GCA_022414735.1. Taxonomy (NCBI): domain Eukaryota; kingdom Metazoa; phylum Chordata; class Actinopteri; order Siluriformes; family Ictaluridae; genus Noturus; species Noturus placidus. The sequence continues at coordinate 325,469 of JAFFST010049584.1, forward strand.
AACATGCTGACATCTGTTAAATTTTTCCAATTTAAACCTCACTTGGCAAGCTACATCACATCATCACTTTTCAACTATACGAGTCTGAAAACCCATACATACAGTAAGCTACAGAGTCAGTTGTCATGACAATTTAATGTGAATCAGCCCAGAAAGTGTCAAAATGCAACATCCTGTCACATGACTCAGGTGAAACAGAGTTTTAATGTCAGAGGACATTTACTGGAGTAGGCCTTTTAAAATGTTCATGTAGGGTTTTGTCACTTGTTATGCAGGGTGTCACAAACACTACCCTTAATTAAATGGTAATCACAGCATTATGTCACTGCAGGCATTTTTAGGACGAAATTCTGTACCCCTATTCTTTGTTCCTTTTAAAATTAGTAATAGAAACATGAAGTGTGGCTCTGCTTTCTAAAAATATGTACCCATAAATGACAATTTATCTTCCCAGTAATCTAAAATGTGTCTTGAAATATTAAACACATTTAAAAAATTCATGTACTTTATGCCAGGCTAATCTCAGATACAGTAATCTCAGCTCTTCATTCCATGCCTAATGCCCTACTATGAATATTTCAGTGGAGATGAAATTAACGTCAGTGCTATTATTAGAGTAACTGGGTGTCTTTTGATGTCCCATAGAATCAATCAAATTCACATGATTTTAACATCCAAGAACCAACATTTCCAAGCTTCTCTTTTTGACTATAACGAACAGAACAAGTGATTGAGATGTAATTGATACAGAAAATCAGTAAGGCTCTAAAATTCACACGGTTGTGATATGGGTTGAATTGTGCTAAATCGCTCAGCCAAAATATTACTTGTTAGCTCCAAGGCACATGCTATACCCCAACACTAAGATTCTGACTGATTGTGGCTATCCACAATTTTCCTGAGACTCCTGATGCGTTGCACCAGTCAGGTATGAACAGATACTATGCTAAATGCTAATGAACAGGGTGTGAAGGCAGGTGCAGCATTTTATTGAATAATGCAGACAAATCCAAAAGGGCAAACCAAAATCAAATATGATAGACAGGCAAAGTATCAGGCCATCAGCAGGCACATTTCACTAGACTTGGTATAACTCAATGAACAAGACAGATAATTCTGGAAAAGTGTGTAGACAACCAAAAGGCTCAGAAGCTTCTCTAGCAGAATGCTAGTCTGTAATGCTATTTATGGAAAGTGTGCTGATTGGGAACAGGTGGATGTGATGAAAAGTCTAGGGGAATTAGAACAAGGTGGCAGATTATGTAGCTGAGAATGAAGCTCATGGCAACGTTATTGAGGTTCTGAAGAGAACTGCAAATGCAAGTGTAGTAAAAAGGGAAAGTTATGCGTATTCAGAGTCGGGTTACTCAGCTATGCACAAGTCGATTTGATTATGCAAATTACATGCGCATATTGTAGTTCATGCCTCGAAGTTTGACGGATTTTTCTTGAATAGAGTTGTTGGAGACATTGGTTTAGTAGAGTTTTGGTTTAGCATCTAGACAATCACCTTTCATATTAAGTACTTGCCTTTGAACCCCCGAAAATCATGGATAGGAAATGTGCACTGAAGGAGGAAATATGGTTTGTAAGGTATTATATGATGTAAAGCAATTTCTAAAAGTCAGATAAAAAGACCGTTGCGATGATACGTGAATGTGAAGATGAAATCTAGTAGGTGTCTGAGATAACACCAATATAATGCTTATTGAATGGTCCTAATGTCAGGAAACAGATGAGGGCGCAAGTGCAGGTACTCAATGTTTTTAATTAACACACACACACACACATATATATATATATATATATATATATATATAAATATATATACTGTATATATATATA
>JAFFST010049586.1:0-14615 GCA_022414735.1 Noturus placidus
AACCTCCATGCTGATCATTCATAAGGGATCAGATTCATCAAAGTCATGTAGTTAGACTCTGGGGTGATGAGGATCTGAGCAGAATCACCTGCTGGAGGAGAAGCTGGAGTAGACTCAGATGATGATGATGAGGATGATGGTGGTGGACGTGTTGATGATGATGATGAGGATGATGATGATGATGGTGGTGGACGTGTTGATGATGATAATGATGATGGTGGTGGACGTGTTGATAATGAGGATGATGATGATGATGATGATGATGATGATGATGATGAAGGCAGTGTTGGTCTCGAGGCTGAAACTGGGACATGTGACTCTAAAGCAGTGAAAAGTTTAGTTAGATAATGAGAGACATTAAGTGAGTGAATGTAGTAAATGACTGATAGCAGCACAGATGCAACACAATACAGTGTACATTCTCTATGTGTGGAACTTCAGAAATACTGACTGCTGTAATAGACTGCTGTGAGAAATTCAGTATTGCTGTTTATACATCTGATAAATCACAGGAAGTGCAGTGAAGCAGAAATATTTTTGTACTGGCATCATCGTTACATTATCGTTATATCAGAGGCTAATCTTGGTTAGGATGTACGCTGAGTCTGTAAAGTCAGAAAAGTTCATGCAGTGTGTCTCCATGTCTCTACAAACTCACCAGTAACTGTCAGGTTGATCTGTGTGAAATAAACCTTGTATCCATGATCAGATGTCCAGGCTGCTTCAGCTCCACACCAGTATTCACCAGAGTCCTGCTCAGTTACATTTCTAATACTCACAGTCAACATTTGTGTTTCTCTGACATCATACAGGGAGAATTTCCCCGCAGTTACATATTTTCTACTTTCATTAACAGATTCTTTATAAGAACAATCAGCAGGTTGCAGCCTCGTCTTGCAGAGAAACTTGGGGTCTCTCCTGAGGGATTCTGGGTATTTACAGCTGACAGTCAGATCTCCTCCTACATGGACAGTCTTACTGATGGACTTCTCATGGGACAGATCTGCAAATCACAACCAATCAGATCAGTTTATATGTGTATGTGTGTCCTAGCTCTGATTAACAACACTGAGACAGTTATACAGTAAATTTACATATAAATCTGATGTTTCTTCTGATAAAACACATCATTAAAGATCCTCACTTTCTCTTACATTCAGCGTCACTACAGTGTAGATCTCTATTTCATCAGACACAACAACAGCACACGCGTATGTTCCAGTGTCCTCCGTAATCAAGTCTGTGATAAACACACTGAAGAATCCTGCACTTCTGTTGTCCTGAATTGAGAATCTGCCACCATGTGACCATTCACTGTGTAGTTTAGTTGTTATTCCATTAAAACACCACTGATGTGTTCCCATCTTACAGAAAGATTTGGGTTTGTCTTTATATTCATGCTCATATCTGCACTTGATGTTGACTCCTCCCCCTGCATATGCACTCACTTCTCTAGAGACCGAGCCCCCTGTTAAAAGCAAGTTCAATCCTGCTCAATTAATTAAAACTGAAAGCGTTTAGCATAACTTTAGCTCACTTACTATCAAACACGACTAATTTTATTATTTACACACAGCAGTTATCTGAGTGCTGTGACTAACATTACTGAAGCACTGATTGATTCCAACACGACCAGAGTTAACATTGCTGCTTGTAGTGAAAGTAAGTTAGCTAATGCTAGCTAGCTAGTCATGACTAACTGACTCCGCCCACAGCCAGGAGACAGAAGTTCAACCACATTTCCTTAATGTTCATTTAAATTCATGTCTTTTTATCATGAGATCTGTTTTTTCTCCATTAAACTGTAACTGTGATGTATGAAGATCAGGTAAGACTTATATGCAGTCATTATTGTGTAGAAATTAATAATTGTGATATTCATGCAAAGTGGTTTGGATTTCAGAAGCTAATTTAAATATAAAATGTTAAAATACACAAAAATGTGATTAGTTTCTCGGCCATGCAAAAGTCTTTTAGTCAATTTTTTTACTTGAGCGTTCTGAATAAATATCTCGTACTCACCTTCCTTCACCTTCAGTTCCACCGGTTTGAAAATGTCTATTCCCACTCGATCAACTCCACACTTGTACGCCCCAGTGTCCTGTACAGTGAGCTCTCTGATCTTCACCCTGAACTCTGCTGATTCGGTGTCATCAAACAGTGAGAATCTTCCTGAATTTATCCACTCGTTTTTAGCTTCTGTCTTTATTTGGTAAGAACAGGATGTATATAAACCCTTACAGAAATATTTCTGGTTTTCTCTGTATTTTGTATCATACTTGCACTTGATAAGGATTCCTCCTCCTGAATATCCTGTTACTTCCTTAGAGGCTCCTCCATCTAACAAAACACCAAACATCCATCTGAGCAAAACTTTCCTTCATGTAACACTGCTGCTGATAGTGAGGATTATTCTGAAGTGCATTTCTTTACCTGAGATTAGACAGAGGGTGAAGATGAGGAGGATCTTCATCCTGACTTCACACTCCCAGATCTCCACACCAACTCCACTTCAGAAAGATATTAAAGCTCCTGTTGTGTGACACACTGTTACTGTCTCTGTCCCGCTCTGTGACTGCGCTGTGTGTCTTCATCTGTCTCTTAACCAGAAAGTGATAACACACCCACTTCCCCTTCTAGAAGTGTGATAAAGAGCTCTACAGGAAGTGTATGTGTGAAATACGTGTGAACGATGTGCATCTGCTCAGTGCTTATTTGCATTACCAGCATCTCGTCTGGCACCGACAACCGTACCAGGGTCAGAGATCAAACCGTGACGTTCACGGTGCGAGGAAATCACACGTATCTAGGAAGGTTTTAGACATCACTAGTCAGAATGAGTGTTTGTTTGTTTCAGTATGTATGTTAAATAGATTCAGGTCTAGGTTTTTATTTTAAATAAGTCTTTCCACATCATTTTGACGTTTTTATGGGTTCCTATAGTTGATGTGTGAACGTACGTTATAGGCGGAAACGCTGAATTTTGGTCACAAGCCGTTTCCTTTTATTTAATACATTTTTTTCCTAAAGCCTAAGAAATGTTAAAGATGAAATGTTTAAAAGCCTTTAATCAGCGGCAGGTCGGAATTTCATCTCGCAACCGTCTCAGTAACGACTGTAAAATTTACTCCTGTGTGTTTTTGTTTTTGTTTTAGAACAAGGACAACGACACACTGAAGGATCTGCTGAAGGCCAATGTGGAGAAGCCGGTGAAGATGCTGGTGTACAGCAATAAGACTCTGGAGCTGCGTGAGGCCACGGTTACACCCAGCAACATGTGGGGCGGTCAGGGGCTCCTGGGGGTCAGCATCCGCTTCTGCAGTTTCGAGGGAGCCAACGAGAACGTGTGGCATGTCCTGGTGAGCAGATGAACTGTATGTGTCGGTCAGATTAACTCTCTGACGGTGTAAATTTAACACTGTTTAACACCATCAGATGTTAGATACTCAGCCCTGTGGGAGAAGTGGTGAAGCTGAGAGGTTTGGTACAGGGCTTTCAGAGACTTCTGTGATTAGACTGGTTTAACAGGACTTTAGTAAACATCTGGGTTACTACATTCACTTAAATGCTGCCTCTCGCTTGCTCGCCCACCCTGTCTGTCTGTCTCTCGCTCGTTGGCCGACCCTGCCTGTCTGTCTCTCGCTCGCTCACCCTGTCTGTCTGTCTCTAGCTCGCTCGCCCACCCTGTCTGTCTCTTGCTCGCCCACCCTGTCTGTCTGTCTCTCGCTCGCTCGCCCACCCTGTCTGTCTGTCTCTCGCTCGCTCGCCCACCCTGTCTGTCTGTCTCTTGCTCGCTCGCCCACCCTGTCTGTCTGTCTCTTGCTCGCCCGCCCTCCCTGTCTGTCTGTTTCTTGCTCGCCCGCCCTGTCTGTCTGTCTCTTGCTCGCCCGCCTTGTCTGTCTGTTTCTTGCTCGCCCGCCCTGTATGTCTGTCTCTTGCTCGCCCGCCCTGTTTGTCTGTCTGTCTTGCTCGCCCGCCCTGTTTGTATGTCTGTCTGTCTCTCGCTCGCCCTCCCTGTCTGTCTGTCTCTTGCTCGCCCGCCCTGTTTGTCTGTCTGTCTGTCTCTTGCTCGCCTGCCCTGTTTGTCTATCTGTCTTGCTCGCCCGCCCTGTTTGTCTGTCTGTCTTGCTCGCCTGCCCTGTTTGTCTGTCTGTCTCTCTCTTGCTTGCCCGCCCTGTCTGTTTCTCTCTCTTGCTCACCCGCCCTGTCTGTCTGTCTCTTGCTCACCCGCCCTGTTTTTCTGTCTCTTGTTCGACCCACCCTGTTTGTCTGTCGGTCTGTCTCTCGCTCACCCGCCCTGTCTGTCTGTCTCTTGCTTGCCCGCCCTGTTTGTCTGTCTGTCTGTCTCTTGCTCGCCTGCCCTGTCTGTGTCTCTCTCTTGCTCGCCCACCCTGTCTATCTGTCTCTTGCTCGCCCGCCCTGTCTGTCTGTCTTTTGCTCGCCCGCCCTGTTTGTCTGTCTGCCTGTCTCTTGCTCGCCCACCCTGTTTGTCTGTCTATCTTGCTCGCCCGCCCTGTTTGTCTGTCTGTCTGTCTCTTGCTTGCCTGCCCTGTCTGTTTGTCTCTTGCTCGCACGCCCTGTTTGTCTGTCTGTCTGTCTCTCGCTTGCCCACCCTGTCTGTCTGTCACTTGCTCGCCCGCCCTGTTTGTCTGTCTGTCTGTCTGTCTCTTGCTCGCCCGCCCTGTTTGTCTGTCTGTCTCTTGCTTGCCCGCCCTGTCTGTGTCTCGCTCTTGCTCTCCCGCCCTGTCTGTCTGTCTCTTGCTCACCCGCCCTGTTTGTCTGTCTGTCTGTCTCTCGCTTGCCCACCCTGTCTGTGTCTCTCTCTTGCTCGCCCGCCCTGTCTGTGTCTGTCTCTTGCTCGCCCGCCCTGTCTGTCTGTCTCTTGCTCGCCCGCCCTGTCTGTCTGTCTCTTGCTTGCCCACCCTGTCTGTCTGTCTCTTGCTTGCCCGCCCTGTCTGTCTGTCTTGCTCACCCGCCCTGTTTGTCTGTCTGTCTGTCTCTCGCTCGCCCGCCCTGTCTGTCTCTCGACTTCTCCTCTCCCTTTCCTCCTGGCTAAGTCTTGATCAGTTTAGGTGCATAGGTTCCGCAGGAGGGACGTGTGCCGTCAGATTCACTTCCCGGCGCGTTGGGTGGCGACCTTGTATCAGTCAGTCAAGGCGGATGGCCAGGCTAATGAGTGAGTCGAGGGTTGATTCATTGTCACGGCATGCTAGCTCGGTTACGATGTCAGAATTCAATCCTCGGCAGAACATGGTCTTCAGAGCAGGTTGATTCCAGCCACTTCTAGCTGCTATGGTGCGAAATTCTAACACATAGTCCGCCACACAGTGTGTGCCTTGCTGCAAAGCTAACAGGTCCTCCCCTGTTTCCCTGTTGTCCGGAGAGTGATTGAAGACGATTTTGAATCGTTCTGTCAGTTGATCATATGTTATGATGGAGCCCGCTGCATGCTTCCATTCAGTCGTGGCCCAGAGCAGAGCTCTTCCGGATAGCAATTCCATAAAATGTATGATTTTGTTTTGGTCTGTCATGTCAGGATAGGTGGAAAAAAGGGAAAACTATATGAGGAAACCTCAGCAAAGGGTAGGATCCCCATCATACTTCTCCGGTGCCAGGGTGGGAGGAAGACGCTGCCGTACCGGCAGACGTAGCCTGGGTTAGCCTAGCCACCTCCTCGCGCAGATTGGCGAGTAGTTGTTCATGGTTGCTTAGGACCCAGCCGTGGCCTTCAATGGCTTGGTGCACACACGGATCACCCGCTGCGTCCATTGTAGGCAAAGTAATCTGTCACATACCTGAGGTGGAGACGGAGCCAGGCGCGGGTGACAGATGCCAGGCAGAATATTCCAAAGGGATAAGTCAAAGTGCGTGGTGGATAAACAGGCGAGGGTCAGGCGATCGGACAAACAAAACGAGGCTAGGCAAGAATCGAAGTCGGGGAAAGTAAAACTGATCGAAATATAATAAGGTCAATATACAGGAACGGCTCAGAGAATGGCAGAGAAACAAAGTCTCTCCCATCCAGAGTCTCCTTTATACTGTGGTGTAATGGCATCCAGGTGTGTGCTTAGAACTCTGGGGAGAAAGAGTGCATGCGTGAGCGGGTTGTCATTCGTGGCGGCCATGTTGGGAGGGAGTGTTGCCTCCTGGGAAACTGAGTCTCGGCAGGGCTGAGATATGACAAGTATATATATACAAATAAATGTATGTTTTGCATTTTTAGTGTAGGTAGATCTCTTTGATGGGTCATGTTAAAAGTATCTCGCAATTCAAAAAAGTCTGGGCACCCCTGGTTTAAACTGAACACTACAGTATTCACCATGGAGGATTATAAATGTTAATAATGACAGAGCAGGACTTTGTCTGAACTGTAGAAGTTTCTGGTGCTGCTTTGGGAAAACACCTCCACATATTCCCATATTCTGAAGTTCTGAGATCAGCTTCCTCCACAACAACGTCCCTGCTATCTGTGTGTGAACACTAGAGGTGTAACACAGTGACACTTTCTGTTTCTGTATCTGTTTATTGATCTAAATATACCACAGGGCGGCTGTGGCTCAGTCGGTAGAGCGGGTTGTCCACTAATCGTGGGGTTGGCGGTTCGAATCCCGGCCCGGGTGATCCAATGCTCTGCTACCATTGGTGTGTGAGTGTGTCTCATTTGTAAGTCGCTTTGGATAAAAATGTCTGCTAAATGAATAAATGTAAATATCTACTTGCAAATGTTTTCTCTAATCCAAATGATCTGTTTATATAGATCCTAACCTGGACTCTCTGTATAAAACCTGTGTTTATCTGCCTGGTATATGAAAGATAATCCAAAGTTAAGTGATGCTTAGTGTCAATGTTACTATGACAACGAGTAACATATAAAACCATTCAGCATTTTAATCATGCTACTTGTGTTGTTAACGAGGTGTAAACTATTTCCGTCTCAGAAAAACATCATCTAAGTGTGATTATTACATGCACAAGACCTTCTAATGTGCTTCTACTTGCAAGAAAACATGATGAAGTGCCCTCTAGGCAGCCTTTTAAATGGATAATTATAAATGATTACTCATGTAGTTTATTCAGAAAGAACTTTCATTAGGATCGGCCTTAATCTGTGCACTTTATTTCAACTGAGTTTTCAATTTGATTAACAGGTGATTAAGCTGAATGTAAACGTAGCCAGTGTGGTGGATTCATTTCAGTACTTGCTTAAATTGCAAATTCAATTTACTCTGGACTGGAATTCGTTGGAGGGGCCTTGTGTCAGTCATTTTGTTTAACATAAATGGAAATCTTATTATCATTAATCATAATTTTATGTGTTTTAATGCAATAACAAGGTTTTCAAGCACATTATACAGCCTTTATATAGAGCTCCACCACAACAAGCAACTTCTTTCAGTAACATGATGATGATGATGATGATGATGATGATAAGAGACTCAGAAGAAGTGAAATAAAATGGTCATAAATCATTTTCTGTTGAATTTAACATTTTAAAAGAGCTGTAATTGGACATTTAGTTAATTGAATGGCTGAGTGGGCAAACGCTAAATGCTAACACAGAGATACAGAGCTCTGATGCTGTAACATGCAGAGCACCTGGGAAACATTTTGTCACTCAGGATTAGTGAAATCTAATCATCAGTAATTATTATGAGCAGAAGTCCATGAGTTTTAATGCTTTAATTTGGCTTTCAAGAGCTTGAATGGCTGAGTGGCCAAAAGCTAACTGCTACATTGCTAAGATCATCTTGCCATTTTACAGAGCTCTGTCACTCACTGCTCCAACAAGCAGAATAATTCTGTAGCAGGATACGATAATAAAGTCACACAGGATAAATGAAATATAATTGTAATTATTTCACTAAACGCAATAAATCAGTGTCTGCCAAGGGGAGAGGTTAGGGGATCTAGGTTTCTGAAAGCCAAGCACAGCCATCGCTCTTCACTGTTAGTGAAAGTGTTTTAACTGTAAAAGAGCACTGCAGATGTGCTCCAGTGTTTTGTCCAGTTCTGAGACTAAGGAACAGACAGGTAAATAAAAAACAAGCCAGTTAGTTGGAGGAAGCTTCTGGCTTTATCATCTACTTGTATAGAAGAGCTGTGTGCTGGGTAGAGTGTAAAGCATAATTAATTAATGTTGCTTGTTGTATAGAGAGATTTCCACAGTTCATTAATATTCTGCAGTGCCTATTGTTGATAATACTAATCCTTGTGCTAGTTTAACTTGGTAATTCTAGCTCAGTAGTTCTTAACCTGATCGAACCCCAGGGGTTTGGTGAGTCAGTCTCAGGGGTTCGGTGGAGGTCAAGACACACACCCGACTCATACAAGGTATATGGATAACAAGGTATGCTACTTTGGCGTGCAAAATTGCGTTCCGTCTGCACATGCTATTGTTAATTGCACAAATCACAACCGTTAATCAAATTACACAACACATCAAGACACGTCTGTGTAACAGGTCCAAACAGGTTGCAGGTTATATATACAATCGCCCATGGCCAACGGCGACCGAACAAGCGACAGAGTGGAGTGCGTGACGTCACACGTTAGAAGAGAGAGACTATATACATTTTCTGTCTCATGTCTAAGAGCATATCTTGCGACTCATATGATTCTTGATGACACGTCCCGCTTGGCCATCATTGGCTGCAGGTGATCACGCAACATCGCTTGGCCTATCTGTGCTGCAACGAATTTGGTGCGCCCAGTAGTCAAATTGTGACTGTCGTGATGGTACGTTGTGTGATTTATTTCTTAATATTTTAATCCCTTCATACTAACTATGTCGAGCAAAAAAAGAATATGTACAATATGGATTGACATGTATAACGGAACGTGATGGGAGTCAGCGTCCTAACTGCATGATTTGCAATGCCAAGTTGAGCAATTCTAGTCTAGCACCGGCAAAACTAAGAGAACACTTCCTTAAGCATGGAGATGGAAAATACAAGAACACAACGCTCGCTGAATTCAAGGTGAAGAGAGCCAGATTCGATGAAAAGGCTACTCTGCCCGTTCTCAGCTTTGTACCCATCAACAAACCGATCCTCACAGCATCATAAGAAGTTGCTTACCTGATCGTAAAGCAGGGCAAACCACACACCATTGGTGAAACACTCATAAAACCAGCTGTGTTGAAGATGGCGAATATCATGCTGGGAAAAGCGGCTGAAGTTAAGTTATCCCAAATTCCTCTTTCAAATGACACCATCAGCAACAGAATAGAGGAAATGAGCAAAGACATCTTGGCTCAAGTAGCTGATTTCAAGCCTGGCAAAATTCAGCCTTCAACTCGACGAGACCACAGACGTTTCCAATCTAAGCCAGCTTGCTGTATTCCGGCGCTATGTGAAAGACAACGTGATAAAGGAAGATTTTTTATTTTGTAAGCCTTTTACAACAACAACTAAGGCAGCCGATGTGAAGAAACTTGTGGATGACTTCTTCAAAGACAACAATCTTTCATGAGATATGGTTTCTGCAGTTTGTTCGGACGGAGCTCCAGTCATACTGGGAAGAAAGTCTGGTTTTGGTGCGCTAGTGATAGCCGATGCCCCACACATCATTGTTACGCATTGTATTCTGCACAGGCATGCGTCGGCAACAAAAACCTTGCCTCCAAAACTGGCAAAAGTATTAAAAATCGTAGTGGAATGCGTGAACTATGTGCGAAATAGTGCTCTGAGGCACCGCATCTTCAGTGAGCTGTGTAAAGAAATGGGATCTGAATTCGAGGTACTTCTGTACCATTCTAACGTTCGGTGGTTATCCCGGGGACAGGTGCTGAATCGGGTTTTTGCCGTGCGTGTGGAATTAGCCCTGTTTTTGCAAGAGCACCAACATTGTCATGCAGATTGCTTCAAAAATTCATTCTCGTTTTAGCATACATGACTGATATCTTCGCAGCTCTCAATCATCTCAATCAACAGATGCAGGTCGGTGGAGTCAACATCATCGAAGCGGGAGAAAACCTCAAGGCTTTTCAAAAAAGCTACCGTTAAGGAAACAACGAACAGAGAATGATAACTTCGCAAACTTTCCCCTGCTAGACATTTACATTTATTCATTTAGCAGACGCTTTTATCCAAAACGACTTACAAGTGCACACTCACACACCAATGGTAGCAGAGCTTCCATGCAAGGTGCTAGCTTGCCATTGGGGGCAACTTAGGGTTCTGTGTCTTGCCCAAGGACACTTCGGCATGGGATCACCCGGGCCGGGATTCGAACCACCAACCCCACGATTAGTGGATTAGTGGACAACCCGCTCTACCGACTGAGCCACAGCTGCCCATAGACGACTGTGTAAGTAAGATCGAAGATGTATCTGGAATCGGAGACATTTCTGTACCCGAGGAACTGAAGCAAGCAATTGCCACGCACTTAGATGAGCTTGCAACGTCTCTCAACGGATACTTCCCTACAAGAGAGTCATATCCAGCATGGGTGAGACAGCCGTTCACGTTTAGTGTTGAGACAACAGATGTCAATGATGAATACCTCGATGAAATCATCGAAATTCAGCAGAGCCAGGTTCAACAGCAACTCTTCAGAACAACAACGCTCTCAACGTTTTGGTGTCAACAAATGGTAACGTACCCTGTTATTGCTAAGAAAGCTCTGAAGATGTTCATACCGTTTGTTACAACATATCTTTGCAAGCAATCCTTTTCGAGGATGCTGGATATTAAAAACGAAGAAAAGGAACAGACTTTGTTGAGAAAATGACATGAGAGTGGCACTGGTCAAGGTAAAGCCGCGCATTTCTGAACTGGTCTCTGAAAGGCAACAGCAGAAGCCACACTGATTTGCAGTAAATATTCATTATCATGTTTTAATGGTTTTGTTCTTTGAACACAGTGATGTTGATGCACGGTTCATTTTGTGCACCAGTAAAACATATACCTATGTTTTGAATTTGAAAAAATCCTATTTTATTTTTCCAATTAAGAAGGGTTCAGTGAATGCGCATATGAAACTGGGGGGGTTCAGTACTTTCAACAAGGTTAAGAACCACTGCTCTAGCTGAACTGTGCTATACAGGCCAGATCAGTCCTGGGGTGGCGCTCAAGGAGTAAAAAAAAAAACCAATCCTTAGACTTAGAGAGTTATCATGAGGGGGTCAGGGTGTGAGATCTCAAAAAATTGCGAAGTGAGCCTCATGGGGAAATGTTTCAATAGATCTGGCTCCAGTTATTTGAAACGTATGCATTACACCAACTTGAGTCTTACGTTGGTGTTTGGAAGTTTGTGAACCCTTTAGAATTTTCTATGTACCTACATAAATATGACCTAAAACATCATCTGATTTTCACACAACTCCTAAAGGTATATTCTATTGTGTTAGCTTGATTAACATTCCGATGTCTGAGACTCTCAAATATATAGACACTGGACTTCCGGCCTGCAACAGCAATCAGAGTTAAACACTAGGGCACAAGTGGATTATTTATTTATTTGTTTGTTTGTTTATTTATTATGTTTATTTTTATTTTTTGACATTTCCTGGTGCTTCATAGAGGTTAATTCTACAGGATTGCTGATCAACACTGCCATCTAGAGGAGGCTTTAGTAAAAGCAAATCACGTTCAGTATAAACTCAGCTGTTATTTTATGGACATACAGTACAGTGGGGTCCAGATGTCTGAGCTCTAGTGAAAAATGCTTCTCCTTATCATTCTTTTTCTATTTAACCCAAAGATTTTCATTACACATGAGATTATCAGCAACAGCTTGAGTGAAAAGTAGAATCTTAGAAATATTTACATGAATTTCAGAGTTTCTTAGTATTTGGAACGTCCCATTTTTGCTTTAATGACAGTGTGCACTCGAGCTGACACAGACTCCACAAGTTAGTGTAAAACCTGATGATACATTTTAGATCAAATATCGACGTGTCGTCTGAACATGTGCTTTAATAGAAGGGATAAGGCTCATAGAAGATTAGACCTTTTATACAAAGGAGTCAAAGGTCAATATTGCAAACTTGCTTACATTGAAATAGTGACCTAGAAATTAAACAAAATCTTGATTATGAAATAGTTAATATGTCGCTATTTATTTATTTATTTATTTATTTATTAACTTTCCGTTTATTTCCAGAATTTAAATCTAAATAAAACTTCTAAGTAAATACTGGCCTCAGATGATAACTTCCTGCTTAGGAACAATACTATGCACTTGAGAAAGCGTCAAAGTTATTTATAGCATAACAGTCCTTAATGAACTCAACATAAAAAAAATCATTTAAATGGGTAGAATACACTGTAAGCATTTATCTGAATAAACATACACGACAGAATCAGAGTCTTTATAATGAAACAGAGGGCATGAGGATGGCTGATATAAGTGCACAGAGCAGTAATAATGAGTGTGGTCACTATAAGACAAAATAAAAAATGAACAACATGTGAACAAAAAGTGAAGAGAAAGTGAAGTGAGTGGGTCAAGCGGATTTTGAGACTTTGGGGTTAAGATAAAACGAATGTCTCCACTTCTCTCTTTCTTCTAGCACTCACACTCTGTAAAGATACTATTGAAAATCATACTCCTATATACCGTACAATGCATACCATTCTCCATATATTTAATACATGCTGCATTTCTTTCCAAACATACCATGGTCCACACATACAATACACACCACACTCAGTACATACAATACATTCATATAGTTATTCAAAATGGATGAAAATACAAAGATGAATATAGACACAAGCAGTGATCATATTAAAGAAAAATCACAATCTGCACTTATTGTAAAATTAGATAAAATACCAGAAGCTACGATGGACTGGTGTTCCTCCCAGGGTGTATTCCTGCCTCACGTCCAGTGTTCCCGAGGCTCCAGATCTACTGCAAACCTGACCAGGACACAGTCACTGAAGATGAAAAATACTGACTGGGATGAATGGATGGATGGAATAATGATGACGATGATGATGATGATGATAATGACGATGATGATGATGATGATGCTTAGAGACCTAATAATTATAAACTAGCCAAATGAATTAACACGACTGACTGTATCATAGACATACAATATCTCTTTCTTCTTCAAGATCATCTTTGGAACTGCATTATTAGAGCTGGTGGCTGCTGCATAACTCAGGCCTTCAGCAGATTCCTCAACTAACTGCTGACCAGCACTGGCTGAGGAATCGGAGAGAATTGTGGGTAACTGAGCTGTGGAGTAGATTTCTTGATCAGGAGGGATTGTGGGTGATTGAGGAGTAGAATAAATGTTTCAACTACATGTTGGCATAAACATTTTGAGGAGGCTCAGAGGGGATTGTGGGTAGTAGAACATTGCAGTAAACTGTTCCAGCGTCTGAGGCAGACAGGTGTCTGGTGTCTTTAATCTCCTCATAATCAACGACAGAACGCAGAGAGAAACAGAAACAAAATATATAAATGTTTTCATGGATGTTCAAAGACAGTAAGTTTTGGAATTGAACACACACACTGATGAAGACAGTTACCTCTTCATTATTTCCTGAGCCTTGGACAGAATGCTCACCAATAGAAGCTGTACCTGCTGAAACAAAAAAACATCCATGTAGTCAGGAGTTGTTATTATTGTTGTAATTATTAGCTTTGGATTTTATGATGGCCGGAAATCCTGTGGTGTATTTATTCATCTAGTATTGTGGGTTCATTTTCTGTCTCTTCTCATCCGTGTTCATTGTTGGTAAGCATGGACAGGATCACTGTGTCACTAACTACTCCTCCTACTGAACTGACTAATGAACAAGGTTAACAACACAAACACACACACACACACACACACAGGGCATACAAGTTCACCGAGCATCTGAAACCATTTAATCAGACATGATTAAATAGTAAATAGTATAGTACATATGTTTCCTTAAAGATTAAGCTTTTAAGTAATATTAAACTGACTACACCTTGTATCCTGCGTCGCTTTTGTAGAAAAAAGGTAAGGAATATGATTCCAATCAGAAGCAGCAGCAGAATTACAGACACAGTGATCACAGTGGAAGCTGGAAATCCTGGAAGAGAAACAAACAGACAGTCACTTTAACCTCCATGCTGATCATTCATAAGGGATCAGATTCATCAAAGTCATGTAGTTAGACTCTGGGGTGATGAGGATCTGAGCAGAATCACCTGCTGGAGGAGAAGCTGGATTAAGCTCAGACGATGATGATGATGATGATGATGATGAAGGCAGTGTTGGTCTCGAGGTTGAAACTGGGACAGGTGGCTCTAAAGCAGTGAATGGTTTAGTTAATAAAAGACATTAAGAGAGTGAATGTAGTAAATGACTGATAGAAGCACAGATGCAACACAATACAGTGTACATTCTCTATGTGTGGAACTTCAGAAATACTGACTGAGACAACGTGTCTCCATGTCTCTACAAACTCACCAGTAACTGTCAGGTCGATCTGTGTGAAATAAACCTTGTATCCATGATCAGATGTCCAGGCTGCTTCAGCTCCACACCAGTATTCACCAGAGTCCTGCTCAGTTATATTTCTAATACTCACAGTCAACATTTGTGTTTCTCTGACATCATACAGGGAGAATTTCCCCTCATTTACATATTTTCTACTTTCTTTAACAGATTCTTTATAAGAACA